>VYXC01006782.1:205798-283840 GCA_013397175.1 Platysteira castanea | reverse complement strand
CTTGGGTCGTTCATAACAGTATGAATACTGGGGCAGGACAGTGTTGGAGTCCATGCTTTACCCCTACCTAGTTTACTGCTTAGACCCTGAATTCCAGTGCTTACTGCAAAAAACAGCCTAAGATATGGATCCACAGGGGGACTTCTGTATGGTAATACGCTTAGCTTTTAGGGGGCCGCAGTATGTGATAATAATTCACAGCTCCCAGTACTTATGTTAGCTAGAAAGTCAAGAATTTCATCCTTCATTATTAAATTCAGCGTAGACAGGACAGTAAGCAGAGGATATGCCACAGACTCTCTCCTAGGCAAGCTTTTAAGCTGTGTTTGCTGGGAAGAGGAGAAGGCAGCAGGCAGCACAGGAATGATCTTGGTAATGTGTTAATGTTGTCTAAGATCATAGAACAGTAGAATCGTTTTGGTTGGAAAATACTTCTGAGATTCAGCACTGCCACACCCACCACTAAACCGTGTCCCTTAGTACCACATCCACATGCCTTTCAAATGCCTCCAGGGATGGTGCTTCCATCAGTTCTGTGGGCAGCCTGTTCCAGTGCTTAGCAACCCTCCTGGTGAAAAAATTTTTCCTAATATTTAATGTTAACCTCCCTCACTCCAACTTGAGACCATTTCCACTTGGGCTATTGCTTATTATTTGGAAGAAGAGGCTGACCTCTGCCTTGATAGAGCCTCTTTTCGAGTATTTGTAGAGAGCAATAAGGACCACCTCTAAGTTTCCTTTTCTCCAGGGGAAATGACCCTAGGTCCCTCAGCCACTCTTCGTAAGATTTGTGCTCCAGCCCCTTCACCAGCTTCGTTGATCTAGCAGCATTGATCTAGTGAGTGATTCTGGTGATCCCATTTTTCACATTTTGTGGATACTTATCTTGCTGAGACATTCTCTCACCTCTTAAATAATATTTAAGGGGTCCAAGACACAGGTGAAAGCCCACTAAGTTAGGAGGAGAGCCATACAGAAGCTGGAGGACAGTCTTCCATATACTGGTAAAGTTGTCCACTTTCAAACAAATAAAGAAAACCTAAGGGGAAGATTTAATTGATAAAATTTGGTAAAGTAAAAGCATAGTAACAATAATCTCCAGTCACAATTTTTATTTTATGAAATAATTCTCCTACAAACTGCTTAAGGCTTGCTTGAAAGTGAGAATACCTGTCCAAGGAAGTTTGTACTTCATGGGAATACAGTGTTAGAGTTTTCTCATAGTCCAAGGGTAAGAATCTGAGAGTGAAGCCTTGTGGTTCAGGATTGAGAATGCTTCACAGAGCCCTTGCAGCTATCCCGGCCTTATTTGAAAGCTAATGTTTGTAACTTGAAAGAGGGAGGTATGGGTTTATATTTCTTCGGGTTAATGAGGGTAGCCACTCAACTTTCCCATTTCCAGAATGAATGCATAATTGTGACATTATCATATGAATGAAGGCAGTATCACCACCTGGTAACTGAACCAGGTAATGCAATGAAAATGTCCTTCCTGTCTCCTGTGTAATTCAGTTCTAAGAATTTGTATAATAAAGCAGCAACTTTTTTTGGCCATATATAATAACGTCTGTGTGTCTGTGTGTGTGTGCCTGAGCTTTTGCATATGTTCACATGCCCAGCTGGTTTAAATTGCTTTTCCCACCCAGTGTCTGGTTATTGTAACATTTTTAATGTCTCTTCTTCTGAGACTGGAATGCCAAGAGGGAGATATCAAATTCTAATCATTAAATAGCCTCAAGAGATCAAATTGCATATCAATCAGTCCCTTAGACAGTTTCTCAGTTGGTTCAGACTAGAGTTTTAGTTTCTTTCATCGTTGACACGGGCATGCACTTAAGTTCAGTGGTGAAGACAAGAAAGAGAAGATTGAGACCTGTGAGTTTCTTTGTATAATATTTAGACAAAACCTGATAGACTCCTTTAAGAATTTTTCTTTTCAGTCATTTGACCTTTTTTACTGGAGAGGAGTTAAGACCCATTCCATGTTACAAATGCTTTTATTTTAAGGTCTTGCAGTGGTAGTAGGTAATGAACTTTGATTTTTCTTTTTTGAGGGTTTATTCAACTTATAAAGGCCTATTCTCTAAGCCTAATGTATAAAATACTGATTTTTGTGTGCATGTTTTAATGTTTCTTCATATCCATAAGTTAGTGGTTTGATCTGGGCATAAGATTTTACTCTGTGGGAACTTTTGCCTTACAGAAACTCAGGGCTGAATATTCTGTTTCAGATCATAATATTTTTATTTTCGTAGTAACACATGTGAATTTAAGCAAACAGAGATGCCTAAAAGAAACAAAGAGAGACCCAGAGTGTGTTACATTTCTTTTACAAGTTTATATCGGAAATAAAAGCCATCAGTTGTGCTAGACTGTACTGATGCTATTTTTTGTACATTTCCCTGACATATGTACTAGAAATGTAGTATTTTCTAAAGACTTCGCAGCTGCAATTAGACTACACTTGCATGGCTTCAGTATTCATACAGTCGTGGGAAACTTAAATTCAGATCACGATTTGAGCTGGATGGAACATACTTGTAATTTTGGGATTATTAGTTATTTCAGGCTTATGTTTGTAAGCAGTTTATGCCATGTTTTCCCCTCCTAGTATTGACACTTCATATTTATTTGCAATCTTCATCAATTTATCTCAAAAACCAGTAAGTATCATGAAAATTATCTAACCACTGAAATTCTTCTATACTTACATATAATAGCAGTTGAAATTACCGTTCAAAAGGTCAGTGAGATAAGTGCAACTCTCTTATCTAAGCATTCCCAGTTAGTCTTGGGTCCTTCTGGACATACTGGTTTTTTATAATTTTAAATACGGGAAAAATTAAGGGAAACAGTATCTATGATTGTTCATCAACCACATCTTATAATTAGATCGAAACAGCTGATTTTTTAGAGAATGCTGAGGTGAATTTGTTTGTTTTTTCTTGGAAGGGAGTGATAATCACATGTTTTCTTTCCCTCTGCTTGCTTTTCAAATTGTTTTCGTTATTGAGAGAATTGCAGTTGTCAAAAACATTGTAGGGACAACACAACTTTTTCTTATAATCCCATAGTTCTTTTTGATAGTATATGAGATTTAGAAATTCAGAATAAGAGTGGTAGCTCCAGGCAAGAAGCAATGATATGAAAGAAATGTGTGCCCATTTTTTGGAAAGTAAATGGTTATTGTAGTTTCTAACCTGAGGGATCTGCTGAAACTGTCCAAGCCTATCTGGACCTATCTATTTCTTTCACTTGGAGAAATTCATAGAATGCAGCTTGTTCTTTAAAAAAAACCACCCAAGCGTGCTTAATTTAATGTTTGGATATGATTTGTATTGCTTTTCAGTCTTTATTTCCATATTAACAAAACAAAAAAAGTAAATCCAGCTTTGTCTTCAGTTACTTTTAATCATACAACTACAACCAACTTCAAGGACCATAGTGATGTTTGTATATCTGTCTTGGGGTGATTTTATGATAATACTGTATTTCCCTGTCATCTGCTTTATGCCCAGAAATGGGTCCCACAGCTTTAAGCTGGGTCCAGGAGTGGGGGAAGAGAAGCCAGGGGAATTCTTTAGTGTGGTGTGTGTTCAAGGACTCACTTATACTCCCCCGTGTTCTCACCGCAGCAGAGCCAAGGGAGCGCCT
Source organism: Platysteira castanea (assembly GCA_013397175.1). Lineage (NCBI taxonomy): Eukaryota > Metazoa > Chordata > Aves > Passeriformes > Platysteira > Platysteira castanea. The sequence continues at coordinate 280,186 of VYXC01006782.1, read as the reverse complement.
TCCTGCTTTTAGCTAGCCTGTTAGCTGAGGCAAGGAATCTTCCCATACCGGCATACCGAAATCCTCCAGTAACTTCTTCTGGAGCTGTTCAGCCTAGCTGTGATCCGATAGCAAGATCATTTGACCCCGTGGACCTGCAGAGAGGCTGCGGGAACACCGCATCCCGGCCTCAGACCTTGGGAGGGGCTGAGCCAGCTACAGACAGAACTCTAAAATCCACCATATTTCTCTGCAGTGAGGAGGTTTATTATCTAACATTACTCATATTTTTCTGTGCCTGCCAGTACTCTGGTTGTTAAATAAATAGTTTTTTCACTTTCATCCAAGGAAATTCGTTTCATATTGGTGGGGGAGGGAGTGCTGAAACCTGCCTTCTGTGGAGGGAGATGGTCCTTCCAGAGCGTTTCCTCCTAAATTTGTCTCAAACCTAGACAGTATCTGGCATTTATTTTCACTTTAAGCAAGGGTATATCATAGTGCTTAAATTTGTATCACTTTCTTCACAGTTTAAACTTTAAATCTTGAAGGAATTTTTGACTTTGAATAAGTTATACTTCCCACCTAAACCGTTCTGTGATCCTGTGACACATTATTCAGATACTCATCCCTAGTGAAGTTTATAATGCTGAATTAGTGTCATGACCCACCAGTACAGGGTGTGATGTTTGTTTAAGTTCTCATCAAGCTGAACAAAGACACTGGACCACATGTCAGGGAACTCTTCTGCTTTATGGTAAAGCTGTCTTCTTAACTGCGACAAGTAGTTAAAGAGGAAGAAGGAGAGGAGAAAGTGAGAGGGGGCCCAATCTGCATGCCTCTTATGTAAATTAGACTTTTTGCATGTTTTGTTCACTGCTGCACAGCCAGCCCTTCCCCAGGAAGTGAGTTGGGTTGGGGGGAACTGAGCACAAGTCTCAAGGTAGAGGAGGAAGTTGGCTCAGGACAGCACTGCCTCACCTCTCCTTTGATCACTTTTCCTGTAGCAATACTTGCAATGTTTGAGACAAAACATGCTTAGATCTGGTCATCTACAGTTAGGATTATTAGCAGTCTAGATTTTGTTTTGTTTCATTTTGTTTTGAGGATGTTTTGTGGTTTTGTGTGTATTTTTAAGCATAATTTAATAATATATAATTTATTCCAGTTAGGAAAATGCTTACAAAAATACAATAAAATAAATATATATGTTCTATTAGGAAAAAGAAATTTTCATAAGATTTAGTGGCATGTTAATTTGAAGACAGACATTGCTGTAGTTACAATTCTGAGACTCAAAAATATCTTACAATTGGCCAGTTTTAGTAAATAAACTTCCCACCAATGTTCTAAGTAATCCAGTCAAGAAAGCGCACATTAGTTCATGATTGGTGCTCCTCTGTGTTGTTCACTATGATTTTGTCTGATACATCTGAATAACTTTACGTTGCATAAGGAAGAATGAAAATTAGCTCATTTGGGTGTATCAAGAATGTTCTAGAAGCGCAGAAAAAATCTCTAAAGAAGTTATAGCTGGTTTTGGTTTTTTTTTTTTCCTAATTTGAAAGGTAGTAGACAAACCCAGTATGCATTTACCAGTATTTGGAAAAACTGCTCTTCTGTTATTGAGGAAACATTTGAATACAGTGACTATTAAGAGGGTGTAGGGCTGATTATGAGGTAGAGGTGCATGTAAACCTGCTTTGGGAAGAGCTTTTACAGAAGGCAACTGCGTGATTAGTTTTCTGCTAGTATGGACATATTGCTAAAATTAATACTGCAGGCCTGTTCAAAATTTCTATGCGTTGGGTAACTCTTATTTACAGTATCATACCACAGTATTAGTCTATTATAGAGCTTTATGTATGTTATAATATGATAATATTTTAATTGCTTTTGTTTAAAAACAATCAACCAGACAAACACACAGACACAAGCCAAAACAACAAAGAAAAGCCAAAAAGCAAGCAACCATATAGCCACTTTCCTTAATAATTTCAAAATTACTTATTTCAAGGGGACAAAGAGAATGGAAAGAAGACAAAATGTAGTTCATGTTCTTGGTAAATGAAGCATTTTCTGAATCCCCATATTCTGTAAAATGCATTAAATACTTAGTAAAATATCAGTATGAGGAGAATCTGAAATTTTATTGATTACATCATTTGTCTTTTTTTTTTTTTCAGCTGACTAGCTGGTTGCTCTTACATTTCAGCTAATCAAGCTGACTGTATGCTTTCAGAGTGTATGTCTAATGAAAGGGATGTGAGTTTTTAACCCTGACTCTCTGTTGAGGTCAGACCTAAGAATGTGCCCAAAAGACCCCTTGGGAATATGAGCAGAAGGGAGGGCCCAGAGAGTAAAGGTGGTCAGTGACTGAAAGCTGAGGCGTGCTGTTGTGCACCAGTTGTTTTAGATAAAACATGAGAAACTCTAGGATATCTGTGCAGTCTTCAGTTTCCTGTGTTCATATAATTTATATTTCTGTTTAGTTTTGTTGTAACTGTCCATGACCTGGAGAAGCAGGTCAAGAAAACTTGAAATCACTTTAGTTTTCTACTCTACACTGGAGCAAAGAGGACTTCTAAGCCATGTCTTCTATATCCCTAGCAGCTACGGAATAAGTGTAGAGCTACTGACAATCTTCTCCTCAGGTTTAAAAGCAGTAACTGCAGATCCTGGAAACCATCAGTTTAGACCTGAAGGCCTGATTTATAGACTATCTTAGCATCTCGAAGCATGGCTTGAGGCACAGATGTATAAACAAGTGCTAGTGGTATTTCTAGATACACATCCATGTAAACTTCAATCTGCATTTTCTTCAAAGGCCATAAACATCTCATTAGCCTCAAATTACACTCCTCTGCCAGTAATGAAATCATGTATGAACGTACGTGATTTCAGATCCTCCTTGACTTCTCTTTGTGTGTTGTGCCACCAGAAACTGTCATTTTAAACTGTATGTTCTGATTTGTATTGATTGTTTTCGATTGTTTGAGTGAGTGATACTTCCAATGAGGAATTTTTTGCAAGGAAGTTTGTATGCATTTTTGTAACATTTGAAGCAGTAAAAAAAATATGGAAAAAGTACCACAGTATTAGTGACAATAAATAAAGGCATGACAAGTACATGACTTCCTGTAGACTCAATATGTAAAGGCATATTAAATAGCTGACTGTATACATATAATTGAATTTCAAACTAGTTTTGAAATATCTAAAAACCTTTCTAGAATGTTTACAGTTTTCCATTTACAGTTTAGAGATTAATCTCTGATTGAAATCTGTGACTCTATTTACATCATCCAACCTTTTCAATGATGTATCTAACATCATAGCATAGCCGTAATAGTTCACTAATTATAAGGTAGCATACCTTCTTCCTTACCTCTTGATGTTATTACTGAAAATTATTTTGTGTGTGTTTGTCTGTGTATGAGTGTGTATACACTTCATATGTGAAACTAACCTTAGGAAAATGGTAATTCCTCTAGTAATGTCAATAAACGGAAATGTGTGATATTTTCTGCCTAAATGGGCAGGAATCCCACCCTAAACATGATACTTTTGCTTTTTTTGCCTCAGCTTGGGTTCTTTGCCTCAGTATAATACCAAAACCAGTTGTCCCCAGCTCCCAGAGCTGGAAGCTGGGGAAGTATGGAGAGCTAAGTGAAGCCCCCATAATCCAGGAAGAAATGGTTAGTGACCTGCTACTTATTGACCTATAGCCAGTTAGACACCCACAAGTCTATGGGCTCAGATAGGATGCACCTGAGAAAGCTTGTGAAAGAGCTTATCAAGCCACTTTAAACCACTTACTAGCAGTTAACTGGAGAAGGTCAGGTTGACTGAAAATTAGCAAATGTAATGTCCATCCACAAGAAGGGTCAGAAGGATGACCCAGGGAACTACAAGCCTGTCAGCCTGACCTTGATACTGGAGAAGGTCATGGAGAAGATCATCCTGAGTGCCATCACATGCTGTGTGCAGGACAGCCAGTGAATCAGGCCCAGCTGATACTCACAAATGGGTTTACAAAAGGCAGATCCTGTTTGACTAACTTGATCTCTTTCTATCATAAAGTGACCTGGCTGGTGGATGAGGGAAAGGCTGTGGATTTTGTTTATCCAGGCTTCAGTAATGCATTGAATACTGTATCCCACACTATTCTCCTGGGGAAACCAGCTGTTCAGGGCTTGGATGGGTGCAGTCTTCACTGGGTGAAAACTGGCAGGATAGTCAGGCCCAGAGAGAGGTGTTGAATGGAGTTAAATCCAGTTGGCAGCTGGTCACCAGCAGTGTTCCCTGGGGCTTAGTATTGGGGCCAGTCCAGTTTAATGTCTCTATTGATGATTTGGATGAGAGGATTGCATGCATCCTCAGTAAGTTCACAGATGATGCTAAATTGGATGGGAGTATTGATCTGCTGGAGAGTAGGAAGGCTCTGCAAAAGGAACTCAACACGCTGGATTGACGGAGGCCAATTATATGAGGATTGATAAGGCCAAGGGTCAGGTCCTGCAGCTGGGTTGCAAAAACCCCATGCAACACTCCAGGCTTGGGGAACAGTGTCTTGAGAGCTGCTCAGCTGAAGGGGACTTGGGGGTGCTGTTTGAAAGCTGGCTGTATATGAGCCAGCATGTGCCCAGGTGGCCAAAAAAGCCACACTATTTAGTATGTTGCTTAGGTTGTATATTATCATATATTATTTAGTACGTAACTAGGTTGTATACTATCTCTGCTGTATCAGCTGAGGATTTCCACTTTCCTTCGTGTTGTCATTTTTGGTTCTCTCCCTCCTGGTAATGCGTTTACTCTTGTTTGTTTGTCATTCCCATTTTCTTTCCTTGTTTTGTATCCTCTTGTTTTGCTTGCTGTTTGCCCAGAAAAATTTTTTCTCTATCCATCATTCATTTTCTGGATCACTGTGTTTCCTTCCACCTCGTCAATTTTCTTAGTGCTGTATTCCATATTTCTTAGAATATCATTACAAACTTCTGCAGTGTCAAGGGAATAAGATCTGTTGCTCCTCCCTAAGCACAGATTAAATTCTCAGTTGGATATGACTGGAAAATCTGATTTGTGCTGCATGACCAGTAAAGTGTGCTGAAGTCAGCATGAGAGAGAGCAAGAGGAATACTACTCAAAATCAATCACCTGCTGCTGACTTCCATTGTTAAAGATGGTAGCAGAAATCAGAACAGAAAGTGATGCTTAGGAGGATTTCTGAGTGACCCATAGCTGGCTGACCACTCTGAGTGCCAGGGAGCAGCTGAAGTGAGGCTGCCCATGGGGGAGGATGACCCAGGAGCTGTGGACACTGCAGAACTGGCAGGACGAGACTCTGAATTCCTAAGGCCTCCCATTGAAGGTGGGTTGAGAACAGAGGCAGGACCCTGCTACCACCCAATAATCATCAGGCCAGGCAGGGTGAGGAGTCAGGTCCAAGGTCTATCTGGGGACCCACTGAGGCCAAGATCCAGGCTGATCATGGGGCTAGGCAAAGGGTTTCCTGCAGCATAACTCAGATAGGGGCTGATGGCCCTGGTGGCACCCTTGGTGGCATGAAAGTTACACCTGTTAATGATTTGTCCGTCAGAGATGGTGCTCAAATTGCAAGTCCTAGAGAAATGTCAACAGAAGTTTTGGTCCATCACAAGTGATATGTACCTGGTATTTTTCTGGCCTCTGGTGTTGAGGTGTTTCAACAGTTTTGTGGTAAGACAGCTAAAATAAAGTAATTGAAGAATTTTAGGAATTTTGAGAGAATAAAATACCTTCCAAATTATTTTCCTTGTCAGAGTGCTGACTGAAAACAGGACATGCTAGTCCACTTAATATATAAGTTTGATATATAAATATGTGTTCATCCTACAAAATATAAGGTATCAGTATCAGTTTCCTATAAAAAGGAGTTTTTTACCTGTGGAATTGTTGTCTGTGGTTTTGAGTTGAATAATGGGTAACAAGGAAGTCTCTAATTTCTTTGGGCAGGTAGAAGAATGTTGATGTGTGTTTATTTGTACACTTGTAGTGGTTAGCATATACGTGTGAGTGACTTGTATTTCATTAAAAATTAATGGAATTATTGTATGTATTGACTTGTGTTTAAAAATAAAAGTAGGAGAATGCAAGCAAATAATGTTACATAATTGTAACATTATGTAGGCCAAAAGCTAACTTAAGAGATTGTATCATGTTTTTTTTTCTTTTAGCTTTCCATTGTTCTGTTTGTCAGACATGGAACAAAGATATGAAAACCAATAAATTTGTATCTAATTTTGACTAAGTCTTCTCACACTTGATTTGAACTAATTATTTATTACTTTAATTGGAATTTCTGAATTAGGTGGAGGTAAATTAGGTTGTCACACAGAAAAGAAGTCATATCTGTGAAAAATACTCTGTAGTTGTCATCTCATAGCAAAAAGAGATTATACAATACAGGAACAAAAAGTAATGAGTGGTTCCTGTGGGAATGCAAATAGGCTTAAAAAGAAGATTTTGTTTATTTAGGGCAGAAAATATCCTCAAGGTAGCACTTCAATGTGATACCCTTCCTGAAAGAAGAAGTGTTTGGACTGTGGTTGGGAAACATAAACAGAAGCAGAAATGTTAGTTTTGTGGTATAACCTCTGACAAGCTTATGGCTTCAGTTTTAGCTGTCTTACCTTACATGTCTTTGGAAGCACATAGCTAACCATGATGTCTGAAGTTCATAAAACATTTGTGGGCCTTGGCATGGAAGTAGTGTATGAATATAATTTTTGATTTGTTTATTTATTTTTTTATTTTAGGTTTATGCCAACATAAATTTGTCTGTTGTTTTGAATTGCTTGTTTTCTCTTGCCCGCAGGCTGACTGAGTGGGCTGGACTTCACTGAAAGGAGCCATTTCACTGGGGCAGTGGAATAACTGTGGATCTCTCACCACTCTACTTGTTGGGAAGTGCTGTGTGTTGCCAGGATTAATTCAACACTAAAGTCTGGGATGGGCCTTAGGGGCAAACACTCCCTTGTTTCTTCTGACCTTGGGATTTGTCTACAGCCAGTCAGCTGAGGCACCTACCACACATCAGCTTTTGTTTTTTTGTTGCCTGAGCAAGGTTACATTTTTCCTCACGTCATCTCCGTTTGACTACTTTTTTTATTAATTTGCATTTTCCTTGACTGATTAATTTTCTCCTGGCTGTGGAAAAAAGAGCCCTGCTGATGTTGATTTAAATAATGTCGAAACCAATGGGACTCCTATGGCTGCCTTTGATCTTCACACCAGTGTGTGTCATGTTGAATTCTAACTTCCTCCTGTGGATAACTGCACTGGCTATAAGATTTACTCTAATTGATGGCCAAGCACAGTACCCAGTTGTTACTACGAATTATGGCAAAATACGTGGTTTAAGAACACCTTTGCCTAATGAGATTCTTGGTCCAGTGGAGCAGTACCTGGGTGTTCCTTATGCTTCTCCTCCAACTGGAGAAAGGCGATTTCAGCCTCCGGAGCCACCATCATCTTGGACGGGTGTCCGCAATGCCACGCAGTTTGCCGCTGTCTGCCCACAGTACCTGGATGAGAGGTCACTGCTCAACGATATGCTGCCAGTCTGGTTTACAGCCAATCTGGATACTGTGGTGACATATGTTCAAGATCAAAATGAAGACTGTCTGTATTTGAATATCTATGTGCCCACGGAGGATGGTAAGTACCCTGAGACTCGCACTGGAGTGCACTCACCAGTTCTACATGAGTATGTCCAGGTCTTCAAACCATCTTACTGAGTTTCCTCCATGTTTTATCTGTGGAAATGGATAATGCCTCTGAACATGTGTTATTAGTAATACTTTGTAGATTGAATATGCTGGCATGGGTTCTCTCTTATGTTTCAGTGCAACACCAACCTGTGGTTTGATTGCAAGTGGTGGCCAGGGTGTGTCAGCCAGCTTAAGTTTACATCTAAAATACAGCTGAGAATCATTCACAACAGAGGAAAGGGGGAATGAACATTAAACTGAAGTAGCAGTTATTTTTCCATGCATGAATGGTACAAATATTCTGTTACATACTAATTTTAAAGGAGAATTTACCTAATTTTTAAAATTTACTTTTATTATAGAAGTTCTGAGCTTACTCTTAATTCTGCTTGATTTTAATAGATAATAAAAAATTGTTATCGCAATTCAGTCAGCAGGGGTTTTTTTTAGGATTTTCATCTGTGAAACTTTTCAGTCCAGCTTATTTTTATTCATTCGCTAATTTTAAAATGAAGTAAAAGTCATTTATTATGCAGAGCTGAACAGGTGGTTTAAAACTTTCGTCTGTTTTGTGCAATACTTTCTCAAAAGGGCTACTTTAAACCATTTTTGGTAGACAAGAAGGATGAACACAATTGGTTATACAGAACTCTTTGAACATTTACATGATCTCAATCTTAAAAATTGTAGCTATATGGCATGATGAATGTATCTTTGGTTGTTTTGAATAGTGTTGCTTCCTACAGGCAAGAAGATCTGTTTTCATCAGGCCCCAAATGAGCTAAGTCTATTTTTTCACAAGGAAATAAAAATACTATTAGCACTTGTCTTTAATATTCCACTAAAAGCAAGTTCTTTCTGCTAATTAGAATGCAGTTACTGATGTATAACATGACAGATTTCTCCCAGATATGCAAATCCCTTCACTTTTGCTGAGGGTTTGATTTACACAACCAAGACATTGTTATTTCTCAGTAACCATACTCTAAATATGCAAATTTTCTACTTTGATTATTATAATCCTTCTGCCTTGATTGGCTTCTTTACTTAGAATTTCCAAGCTGTCTGCCAGCAATAAACATACCACCTTCTTTTCCTGTTCTCATCAGCTGAAGCAAATACTTGAAAGCTAAAAATAAAGGGGTAAGGTTTGGGAATACTGGGAGCTTTGCAAACGTAAATACTACCAAGCTGCTTAAAGGAAAAGTGCTGTGAAAGGAAAGCTGTGTTTATGGGGGCTCTGTGTGCACGAATGTGTGTCTGCATGTGTGTGTGTGCGCCCCTGTGTGTAGACAAAGGAGCAGATCTTTCAAACCCAGTTCTTTCCCTCTTCCAGTCTTATTGCACTCCTTCTTGGATAATAACATAGATAATTTTTTCTCAAATTTGTTTATGTTCTGGATTTTATCCTTCATCTTTTAATTAGTCACTGGGGTAAGCTTGCCCTGAGAAAGCATTCTGGGTTAAGATTTTATTTGTTCTCACTGAAGGAATATAAGCTCGACTAACTAAGTCTTATTTTAGAATCCAGTTTTATTAAATGCATATGTTCCTCCAATCTAATAAGAAGTTTCATTCGTTAATTAGGGAATACAGGAAATTAGACATGGAAAAATATATGTGAATGTCTAGGAAAAAAATATTTGATATCAAATGAAAAATAATAAAATATTGTGGACCAAATGACTAGCAACATATAACATTCATCTTGCTATTATAGCTAATCACATTTGCTGTTAGATCTAAAATAGAAAGGACCAATAAATATAATTTTACCTTCAGTAGACCTTTTTGTCCACTTACTTCTTCAGAAGGCGTGGTGTGCTCTTCTGAGTTTTAGATTTTCTTTGCTCTAAATAGCATATGAATGGTATCTATTTGCTTTTATATCTCCTACTGAAAATATAAACACATGCATAAAAGAATATGTAGCTGAATAATGAGAAGACAAGGTTTGTGTCAGTGATTAGGCGAAGGTAAGATTGCTCCTCTACAATATGACAGGCATTTTTAAAAGGTTATATGGGGGAACAAGAAGCTTAGAAATGAATAAATTAAGTACACAATGTTTTAATTGTATGCTGTGTATCTTATCACTAATTAATAAAACTCAGTGCTGTTTTTGGTTAGGAATATATGCAATCTTCTGACCATAAAGATGCTTAAGGGGAACTGACCTACAAATCACATGTCCTAAGTTACTGTGTCTCCAAATCACTCTAAACAGTCTTAAATTGTGGTCCATACAATCTGGTTAAAGATGTTATGCTTCCTTATATGAGTCCTAGTTGGCAAAAATAAGCTATGGTGTTATGGAGACAGACCATGAAATTAGTTTTTAAACCAAGATCTCAAAATGAGTAACTTTGAGTTAAATTCACATTTTCAATTATTTTTTCAGTACAGATTGATTTAAAAGAGCTTTGAAACTGTTTTCTAGAAGAAAGGGTGGCTGGAATGATCCAAACCTAATAAATGCTCTGATTATGAAACTTAATCTGAATAATTTTTTGCACTTTTTTTTTTTAACTTTGGTGAAAAGAATAAATGAACACCTAATGAATTAACTGCAGTAATTTGCAGTGCTTACTTCAAGTAAATTCTAGTGAATGATCAAAATGAAGCTCAGGTTTGCTTTGTTCTGTTTTGTGGCAGTTCTTTTTCACTATATAGCATGACCTGTTGCTTATTATTTGTGTGGTTTGGCCCAATGGAACCAAATTTTGATCATGTAATTTCAATAAAGGATTGACAAATAAATGCACGTATGCCTCCATCTGATTTAAGAATTGCTTCACTGGAATCCTTCCACTATAAACTGATGGAAATAAGAGTAGAATACAGTCACTTTAACTAGGTAGATAAGTTTAGTTAGTTATAATAAAATAGATTGAAATGTCACTGCTTTTGTCTGAAGAAGTACCATGAAATTAAATAACAAATAAATCTATAGTTCCTTAAAATAATTTGAGCTTCTAGGTTAAGAAATTAAAATGACCTGTTATGCAGTCTGTGTCTGTATTAATCATGGCCTCTCTTTAGACCCATAAGAGTCTGGATTTCAAATGTCAAATAGCAGGAGAATCCTGTCAGAATTTCCCATGTTAAAAATGTCTGTACAAAGCAAAAACTATCTTTGTTTTTAGGGGCTGTCTTTTTCCATTTTAGGTGAAAATGTTACTTATCATAGAAGTCAATACACATACCTAGCAGAATATTTCTGCAATTCTGTCCATGTAGATTTTTATTCTTTTGCTGTTTTTCACTGGGCAAGTGTTTTTAGATGTCCCTTTCCTTACAGTAATACTTCTATTTCAGAGTATCTAAGGTAGATGTAAAATTTCACTGTTTGTTTTCTTCTGCCTTTGGGGCAAGGGAAGGAATTGCACCTACTGTGATCCATGAAGTTTTTGGGGGTTTTTTTTGTTTTTGTTTTGGTTTTTTGGTTTGTGGTTTTTTGTTTTTTTTTTTTTGATGATAAGTATAAATAATAATGCAGTTATTTTAAAGATACACAGTACAAGCAATAAAGATAAGATCTAGCAAAACTCTTATTTTATATGTCAAACCTATAGTAATAATAAATTACTCAGAACTGAAGCAAATAAAATATTTATAGTGGAACTATCATTTTATCCAGTTGCTTTCTAAACATTTGGCTTGATCTTCAGAATTATTTGTGTGGGTGTATATTGTCTAGGCTGCTTTTTCAGTTACTATGAACTGTAATTTTCCACAAGAATACTTGAATGTCAGTTTTGAGGAGGTCATCTAGGGAAATGATATTGAGGACAGTGTGTTTATTATAACTTCAGTCTGAATATGGGTTTATCTACAGTGGAAATGCTAGATTGAAGAGGACACAGACTGTTAATCGGCTGTGCTTAATCCCTGGCCTTTATCATTTCAATCTGTGGATTCTGAAGGAGATTGCTAACTCTTATCATAACTGGGGAAAAAAACTGTAACAAGAAAAAATAAAGAAAAGACCCTTATTTGTATTTCTTTCATGATAAACTTCAAAATTTTATTAATAGCAAACAAGATTTTTTAAAAAATCAACACAGCAGAATAACAAAGAACAAAACTCAACAAAACCAAATCTTTTTATGTTTATCTAAAACCTGCTATGTTCAGATCAAAAGAGAAAATAAAAAAGATGACTTTTTGTTGTCTTTGCTTGATCAGTAGTAAGTATATATACTTTTTACTTATTTTGGCATATGGATAGAGGGTACATTTTACACAAGTGTGGAGTTCCTTATCCGCTATATATCTGTTACAGATTAACTAATAAAGTATTTAGCATCTTCAGAGGTTTGCTCTTGCTTCTTGATTGTGAGCTCTTGTTTCATTTACTTCAGAATAAATACAGCTGAAGTGACAACAAAAGGTAGGAGACCATGACACTTATTAAGGCTGAATGGGTAGGTCATAATTTTTCATTAGATTATGGGAAGTGAGACTATTTCCTAGGATTATTGGTATATGTAACTGTGGACTACCAGGAAAAAAAAGTCTTGTGCAAAAGCAAAGAGATTAACAGTGTTCCTTCTTTGGGTGGTAATTGATGGAAATATACCTGCAGCTCTTGATTCTGTGTCTATTTAACTAAGAAATAACAAAATGAAAAATTTGAGCAAAACTGATCAAGAAGACAACACTTAGACTGTCACTTTTGCATATTATGAAGTGTCAGATGTCTGCTTAATATGATTGAGTGTTTTCAGCCTTCTTATCATTGCTGTTGTATTGCAATGTCTTTAACTTGGAAAAAGTATTTTTATCGAAGTTATTCTAATCAAACATAATTGATAAAAAATTGGAGTTTTTTTCCTTTTTCTTTGAGGCAAAAAAAGGTAATGTAAAGATTAGTCTCCTCATTGCAACTTTTTGATGGCACAGAATAAAAAAAGTAAGCCAATCAAAGGCCTCTTTGTTACTACGAGAAATAAGGAGTCATGCATAAAAATAGTGTCATAGTGAGCAAGATAAATGCAATATTGTGCAACATTATTTTTGCTGAATTATTAGGAGGTGATGATAATAATAATAGTAACCTGTCTTTTCAAAATAAACTCAATTTTCTATACAGTGGAGTCTTCTAAACCGTATGTAGTTTTAAGTTTCAGTAGTTGTATATCAGGCCTTTTGCAGATAATCTTAAAATTTTAACTGTCCTTTTATCTCTTCACTACTTTTGTAAATGCAAGTAGCTACCTTAGAAATCAAAGCAAGGATTTATGTATATAGCTTTAAGGAATTAAGAATCTAGTATCTCTTGTCTATATGTTTACAGTTTTTATTCTTCCTCAAAATCTTTACTACATATTTTTAGAAGTCAATTATAATTTCTGTAATTGGTATAAGAGCATAGAGTTTTACTTGTGTTATCTGAAGTATTTTTAAAAGCAAATTAAATACATTTACTTTCTTCTAAAAATATTTTAAATCTGTTTGAAAACATATTTTGGACTTGTATATATGATAATGTTTAAACAATTTCATATTGAAAATAAGGTTTTTCTGAAAAAAACCCCAAGAATATAACAAAACTTTGTTTTCAGTTTCAATATTGTCATAGGTTTTGTCAGTGACTGGTTTATTTTTAACCCCTACTCATTCAGTCAATTGTTTGTCTACTTTGGAAAAACAAAAATTAATTATTAAAATTATATTATTTAAATGCATTTCATCTTATAAAAACATATATAAAAATTAAACAAAATAAGGTATATCCTTTTGTAGAATGATTGTATTGCTTTGCGGAGTGAGAAGGATTGATAATAGTTAACAATTACAATACAAAACAATGATGTTGAAATTATTGCATATAGTACCAGTTGAACATAAACATATACTTTTTAGGATCAGAGAGAAAATTGCTCTCCATTGTGACAGATAAACTCCCCGTTGTGTCAGAGCGCCTCAAGCCAATTCTTTCACTGTTAGGGTCCAATATATCCCCTCCTCCTAATCCAGAAATATTGCGGCATCTGTGAGAAAGAAGAAGGCATATGTCTAGCTGTTCTCTGCCTACCAGGATAAAGCTGTGGGTAATCCAGGCCCTTTTTTTTTACATTCTTGCTTTTAACAGTCGTAAATACCTTCTGACACCAAAGAACAGGACTCTAATCTAGATGAAATAAAGTTCTTAAATCCTTAGAGATAAATTCAGATTTAGTTGCTAATTTCAAAATACTGTCCTTCCCTCCAGGAGCTGCCCATTCCACAGGCACTTTACAGGATTGCACCCAAATGGCCTTCTCAGGAACTGATATGCAGTGAAGCCTAGCAAGAAGACTCAGCATTCAATATGACTTTAGTTAATCCCAACAGGATTTTTGGCACTGTTTCCTAGGGTCTCACCATTACCTCATATTGAAAACAACAATGGGGGGAGGGGGGGATGTTCTTTAAAACACGATAAATTAATCTTTCTTCTGCAAAGGCAAATTAATGTTGTCATCCTTTTAGTTAAAGAACAGTGCCTTTGGAATTGTAGAGGCTGTGCCATTTGGCTCAGTGACACAAAAGAAAAATTCTTTAGCCGTGTGGGTCATGAGACAGATCAGATTTTATTTCATTTTGTCCACTGACTCTCACATGTCTGTTCAGGGTGCTTTTTGTTTTGGTTTGGATTTTTTCCTGTGCGTTTGCTTGGGGGTTTTCTGTTTTGTTTGGGGGTTTTGTTACTTTGTTTTGTTTTTAAATGGAGCTTGCCTCTTCACTCCTGCAAAGCATGTCTTTATATGCCACTGCCGTTCTCTGTGTGTCTTCTTGCTGTCTGTCAAAACACAAATCAGTGTGACACCTGCTAACACTGAGGCGGTGCCTCTGTCCTAGAGCAGTGCAGTGGGTCCTTGGCAGGCTTCTGAGTGGTGAACAGCGCGGAATATCTGCCGTCGGATCTGATCAGTGTCTTGGCCATATCATTTGTATTAGCTTTGATTTCCTGTTAAGGCTTTGTGATATCATTGGTCTTCCTTTAGGTGTTTTTTGCATTGGTCTGAAATTTTTGAAAGCTATTTGTATCTTTTCATTTCAAATTTGGTTCAGTTTCCTTTAATTTGCACATTAATTGCAGGTTCAAACAAAACTGACACATGCTGAATAGCTCAGCTAAATCACAACGCTCATAAATCAGTCACATCTGTGAAAATATTTCAAGGAATTGTATGCACATCAGCGTGATAGTCATAGGTAGTTTGTCAACTGGGAAAATTTATAACTCTCTTCTACAAATGTTTAGGTATCTGCAAAATAAATTAACACAAATTTGAAATAAAGCAAATGCTCATTATTTGCTCCTCAGGATTCCTGACAAAATTGTTGATAATTTCTCCTGAAATTTTTGCACAGTACTTTGGTTTGCCATCCTTTGTAGAGGGAAAGGATATTTCTGGCCTTTATTCAGTGCTTCTTGCTTACAATTCCAGATAAAATTCTCAGAATGGCATATAATCAATTATGTATGCTTCCATTTTAGGATAGTATTAGTTGAATGTATTAGTTGTAATCCAAATAGGACAAAGGAAGAAAAGAAAAAAAGAAAGTTAATGATAGTGAATTTCATTTGTGATATTATCATCTGAAGAAATAGGGATGAATTTATTTTCTTGGGGTTTAAGGCTTTTTAAATCTGGACTTTGCTTCTGGTACCCAAAGAGACAAACAATAAGAAATAATTATTATGAAACCATGAAAATGAGCTAATGCTTATAGCTATCTGGTACTGATGTGTTAAAAATCCATTACAGAAATGTTATAATAAAAGGAAAATTTTTCTTTTAGAGTTCTTGCTGTAGGCAAACTTTTAGTGAAGAATAAATTTACTTGCGATGCTAAGCCAAATTCCTACACTCTGTATAGGGAATTTTAGTTACAAATAGAATTTCTGTTGCCTCCTTCCAAAATGCTTATAATTGCTGGGTTGATGTTAAATAGATTTTTCATTGACAGGGTGTGACATATTTAATCTAATGGAGGGAAATTGCTTTGTACAGATTCAAATGACTATTCAATTAGTCACTGGTAATGTTTACAAGCCGTCATAGCTAGAAATCATGGATACATTGTCTGTTTTATTAAATATGCAGTAGGGCAAATGAAAACACAATCCAAATATATACATTTCATCCTCTTTCAAATAAATTAGAATCAAATTATCTTTTATGGAATACTTTAGGGTGGCCAGGAAATTCAAAAAATCGTTCTGCATTTGTAATACTGCCCCCATGGTAGTGCTTTTGCTGGCTTTTCATGCTTGATTCAGACAGCAGAGGGAGCACAAGTTTCCAGCAAACTCATTTTTTTCTGTCCCTGGGAATCACTGAAAGAGACACAAATAATGCTAGTGAATGCAGTAGTAAAACATTCAAACAGGTGCTGGTTTTTGCTGTTTAAACAGATAGGAAGGGGTCTGATTCCACCTTTCCCAAGCTGCAAGTTAATAAAGTTGACACTGTGGATTCTGGTGTTGTGAACAGATGGGTTTATATGAAGGACTGAACTTTTCCAAGCAAAACATGAACTCACACTGACAGATTACATGAAACTAATTTTTTTATTGTAAAAGAGTAAATGTTTAGGTGATAAGCATACTGTCAATGCATCAGTTTTTAATTGAATAATACTTGCAAAGCATTTAATGAAAGAACAGGTTCCAAAGTAGAGAACTTGAGCTGTTTGGTTGTGGTGAAGTAGTATAAATATTCCTTCTTAAAAAAATTATTGATTTGGTTCTTCCATTTCAAAACCAAAATATAAAGAAAAGCAGATTTTTTTTCTCAAGGAATGCCACTGTCTTTCCCTCTTCTGTTTTATAGTTATACAGCTCAATCACGTAAAGTGCCAAATGTGTTTTGTGTCCTTCTATTTCACTGAGACAAAAAATGTTAAGCATGTTGAAATTTCATTCTAATTTAAAGCATTTTTAAAGTTTTTGCCATCACTTCGTTGGAATTAACAATATAACTAAGCTATATTAAGTCATACAAAGTGCCAAATCACACAAATGCTGGAGGACTTCCCCTCCAAAATACCTTGCTTTTGGATTCATAATATATCTGGTTCAAAAAGACTTGTTTTTTATGGTCTTAAGGATTTGAGGTGCTTTTCTCATCTACCTAAACCAGAGACCTTGTTTTACCTTCAGGGATTGGATGCGATAGGCTGAGATGCAATTGATGTCTAGGGTGGGTCCTTGGGAGTTGGATCAAATCAGATGTTTACTGTGATGATGCATAAAATCATCCCTATGGATTAACTGCTATGCTTTGTCACTAAAAATTACCTGAAAGTATACCTAAGTCAAAGAAGATGACACAGACATCGTACAAAAGGAACAGCTCAGTATGACAATCTCTCAGTGGGAATATTTTAGTGAAAAAAAATTGAAGAAATAATTGAATACAAATAAATGCAGTAATGTGAACTTAAAGAATGGGATACGTTTCTAAAAGTCATACTGTACAGTGTATTCTTTATTTTCATTCTCACAGAGTTATCCATAATGCCTTCTAATGTTATTCCCAGAAGTAAACTGTAGTAGATGGATTAAATAGGTAAATTTTTATTCTTAACTGTGTCCGTTTTCACAATAAACTGCTGAGAGATGTTCAAACTTTATTTCTTCTTTATCCAATTTCACTGTTCCTGTAACCACTTCTTCTTACCTACTTTGGGCACTATCATTTTACAAATTAATCCCTTTGCTCACTGTACAAAGTAATACTATATGGTAAGTGTAAACTTGATTTCCATTTCCAAAAATGGTGTTATCTGCATATTCTTCCTTATCTATTTTTTTTACCAAAATCACACACAAGAAGGAGCAATAGGTGAGAAAACATCAGCTATGATTCTTAAATAATTTTAGGAAGGGTAGCTATGTATATATATTAGTTAATATATATTAGATATGCAGTGGATGTAAAAGGATCAGGCCAAGAGAGAAAGCCTGATTCTCTTTCATGTATTAGTTCTTCTGTACTGGCTTCCTTCAGAGGGCCACTCAGCTATGCTTGCCAAGCTGCATTTGGCCTATCGGGTAGTACACGAGGATCCTAATGTACCCTGCTGTGGTAAGCTAGGGTTTGCTTTAATCTAATTGTTGTTGTTTGCTGTTGTTTTCATTTTTCATTTTTAGCTGAACAGTTCTTCCTTGAATTTTAGTTATTATCATAAAGTGCTCACCTCACAGGCCCTTATATAAATATGCCTAGAAAGTATTTCAGATATTGTGAGATTCAAGGGGAAGGATGATGTTCAGATACTGAGGGTTTTGTTAAGTGTCAAGTCTTTAAATGCATATAGTTTTGTATAAAAATGCCATAAGCATCTAGGATGGCCATGAAAGATTTCCATCATGAAACACTTACCCTGCTTTAGTTCAAGCACCTTTGAAAGTGTGGCCTGTAATACTTAAGTTAATTTTCTATTATTCTTAAATAAATGAAGAATTTAGTAAGTAATTATAAGTTTAGAAAGTACCAGCATGTATCAGATTTTTAAAATATTAGGAAATTAATAGTTTATTCCATTTTTGAATGCTACTTCTGGGTTTTTTGCTTCATAATACTGTATAAAACTTTTAAATGCAGGTTGCTTTACTGTGCTTGTTTTGAATGTCTAATACAGTAAATCAAAACAGCTTAGTCTTGAGATTATTAACTAAAATCTTTCAAATTCTAATATATGGCTTTTGTATTTGATTGTCTATATTAGTTTTCTTTTTCCTCTTGTGATTTTGTTCTTATTTTGGCTCAACACAAAGGATAAGATAGACACTGTTAATTCCTAAAACCAGATTATAAAACAGTTATTTCTGCATTATAAGTGGAGCTAGTTAAAGCATTTTTTCCTTCATGATGTACTAAGCAAAAGTATTATTTTAGTACAAGTTACTTTTTGTTTTGTTACTCTTCTGTTTCTTTTGTAAGCCTGAATTGGAACTGCAAACACCTACAACTTTACTGACCATATTCTCCATTTCTTGTACAGGTTTATTACAGGGTTTTTTGTTTAATACAGAGTTGTGAAGTAAAATTGCCTGGGATTTTGGGGTTTTTTTGTTGTTTTTTTTTTTAGTAAAATACCAAAACCACTGTATTGCTTAGGTACAGTGGCACTGAGGCAGTCTGAAGTCTAAAAGAGATGTGAGATTGATCATCTGTTGCCTTTGTCCCTTGGTTGTCCATTTAGAAAATGAGTATCATAGCTTTTTTGTCTGATTAGGATTAGAAACAACTGCAAGAAGGAAATGCCTCTGGGTGACAAAAGGCTCCAATTACTTCCCATATACTTATAACCTGAAAAAACTGTTGGGTTTTTTTTGTTGTTGTTGTTTTTTTGGTTTTGTTTTTTTGGTTTTTTTGTGTGTGTGTATGTGTGTGCATAGTTTTTTCTAGGATCTGTCTTACTCCCCATGGTGATCCATCTTCTGGCAGCACTTTGCATATCATTGTGCTGTATTGTAACCTCTAAGCAAAACTCTGAAAGATGTAATAGATTTGGGAGCCATTGTCCCACGATGAATTTAAATAATTGGCTAAAGAGATTTAACACTAAGGCATCTAGAAATTGATCTGACTAATTTACTGGTAGAGGATTGAACCCTTGCTATCAAAGTTTACATTTAATTCTTTACTCTAAATCTTCACAGAATAGTCAGAAATGAGACAGCAAATAGAATTTTTGCAAGAGCTAAAAGACATACAGGAAATCAGACTTATGCCAGAAGATGATCCCAAGGCATTTAAATACTGAAAGATGGGGAAAACTTTGTGACTGGGTAAGGCATATAAGCTCTCAGTATAATGTGTTTAAACTGAGAAGGGATCAGCTGAACTTTTGAGGAAGGAAAAAAGATTGTCATTAATATGTGCATAGTTAATAGGTTTCTCTCATAAAGTTTACTGAGAGCAAGTTTTCAGAAGTGGATTTTGAAAGAAAGTATGCTCTTTGCAGATACAACAAATGGCTTGGAATGTTTCTGTGGGTCCTTTAATTTTCTTCATTATCTCTCGAATAATAAAGAAATTACTCTTGAGTACAGTATTAGGTGTTTGCTCTAACAAAGCTGCCAGATGGCTATAATCTAGCAGGCATAACCCTTGCAGACCATTCTGAAATGAATACTTTGCATGACCTATAAGCCTCCTCCTGAGAATGGACTTAATGGGATAAATACTTTTACACTGGGTCCAGAACTTTGGGAACATCAGATGCATTCTTTATGCACAGGACTTGTTTAGTACCCTTTTCACTCAGCTAAGATTGTGTAGATCAATCCATATTGTAACCCATATTGACTATTTTTACTTTCTTGTGGCTGCTAAACCATCCTTGAGGGAGCAAACAACTACTTCTTTTTCCTGAGTTCAATTCTTCAAAGGCATTGTATTTTGGATGCAGCACACTTACTTTGTGTTGAACTAGAAAATGTTGGGTTTGTACATAACCCAGGAGGTGGTTATTAAAAATATCCCACCTTTCCCTGGTTTCCATTACCTTAATAAAGCATTAGGTTGTGTATTCCCTAGTTTTATTTCTCTGATCAGTTGACTGTAACCTTGTCGTGATTCCAGTCTAAATGGTTCCATGGAGGATGTGTGCCCTTGCTACTCACAAGTGCATTTCTCCATCTTCCCCACAAGTTAGAAACATTGAAAAAATTTCAAACACAATCAGGCTATTGCAGTATAAGAGATAGCTGCGTGAGTTAACTATGCACTTTCTTAGTCTATTATAAATGCCCTGGCTTTTAACCTCGGTGTGAAAAAACATTGATGGATGATGCTTAAGCTAATGCATTTTATCCAAGTTTGTTCTGAGTCTAAGGTACACAGACTATGAACAGCCAGTTTATCTAATGTGTTGTAATGGTAGTGACTCACACCCTAAGAATTTAAGCATGTGTCAGCTTTAGTAGTCAAGATGACGTATGAATATGTAATTGGTAATTTTATGCAAGCCATATCTGAAGACAGAGTGAACTACAGGTGAAACAGAATAAGCAGCACCCTTGTGTGTTCATGACCATGAAACAACATGATGGTCATGTTGAGCACCACCCCCATGTGACATACTGATAGGCAAATGAGAAAATTTTATGGGATTATTTTTAATCACTAATATGATTTTAGTAATTTGAAAATCACAGGTAGATTGCTATGTTCTTTGTGGAAATTTTAGACCTGCATTTATTAATACTTCTTTTTTAGCCAGACAAAGCATAGCATACTCCTGCAGGCTTAATGCCACTCAAATATAGCCTATGATAATTCCCAAAGTTTATGAACAGATAGTTTTAAGAGCCTTATGTACTGTTTTCCAAAAATATGTTGGCTTGCTGTAGGCCAGAAATTATATACACTCTTGGGAATTTTTCATGAAAGATGAAAATGCACTAACCTCTTTGCCTGATAGTTACTTTGAAAATTACATTCATATTTGATTGACATTTCCTTCAAAACTACCTGTAAACACTGATAATTTGCATTACACTTCAGTACTCCCTAATGCAAAATAGCATAGATGAGCTCTCAGGTAAGAGAGATAAGGACAAACTCTACATTTTTACTGAAAAGTTACATTTCTTAGGTAAAGTCACTGACTAAAGAAATGAGTAGAGAAAAATAAAATGTTCCTTTATTTTCTTATAAGCTGTCAGTGCTTCAGCTTGGAGGAAAGTATTTTAAGGAAGCTGGTAGATTTCACAATTCTCCACCTAAAGGCTCCACCTTCTATTGTGCACAGCAGCCCTCATGGGAGGAGTTGTAAGCTCTGTTAGATATATAAGCACTGCATCTGTTTTCTTGAGGCCACAGACAGTAAGTGAAATCTTGGGCAGTCCGCTGTCAGAACATCCAGTAAAGGAATATCTGGTGGCAGCCAAATCACACAGTGTGCCCAAGTTAAATACCTGAGCTAAATGATGGAGAAAGCTGCTTTGAGGAGCAATCCAAAGCTCTAGTAAAGTGGGGAAATGCTAACAGTTAGCAAATGATCATGGCAATACATTTCTCTAGTTTGGACCTCACTGAGCAGGACTGATTTGCTAGACCAGGAGGAAGCAGCCGTGACTGCAAAAAAAGCAATTTTCACCATCACGGAGAAGCCTGGCCTGAGTTCCTACCAGAACAAAGAGTACACAGAGGGCATCATTAATCCTCTCTGGTGAGACTGGACCGTGGCGAATTAGATCTAAGCTGCTAAAGAAAGCCTACATTTTCCCAGAAGTAACAGTACAGATACTAGAGGACAAGTGGATAAAAACAGTTGTGATAGGATACAGACATTTCATTATGACCTTTCCGACTTTTTTCTTTTCCTAAGTAGCACAGCATCTTCACTCTTTCTTAGTATGCTCCCTTTACTATATCTATCTCCTTTTTTCTCTGCAAATAAGGTACTTTTCTGAATCAACCCTTAGCTTTTTATCTTCTCATTTTTGGACTTATATTCACAGGTCTGAGTAGGCATATTTGGTAGTTTTTATTTCATCTTTTAGTGTAGGCCAAAAGCAGTCCTTTGTTTAGATGTAAGTGTATTCATTTTATGTAGAAAAGTCATAATCTGTACTATGATTGAAATATTTTCTTAGGGTTTCGTGTGCACAGTGATTAGTTTTGAAGCAAGCTGTATGATAGGACAACATTGACTTGTAAAGAATTTTGTCATACTTAGAAAGTTTAAAAAGACTGCAATCAGTAGACATATTTTTTTTTCTGAGGTCAAATATATTTGTTTAATGAACAGTTGAAATGGGCTTTTGCATAAGGGAACACTCAGTTTCTAATATATCCTGTGTGTATAAACACACACACACACACATACATACAGGTAAATAATACCTGTTCTTCAAATTTCTTCTTATCTGGTGCATTCTTTAGTAATCTGAGATTAAAATTTTTAATGGACAGTGCAACCTGACCCCTTTCTAGAGCAGAATTTCCATCTCAGAGATCATAACTACTTTGATTCATGAAATCAAAGTAGTTCACAGAATCAGAGAATGTTTGAGATTGGAAAGGATCTCTGAAAATCTTCTAGTCCAACTCCACTGCTAAAGCAGGCTCACCTAGTGCAGGTTGCACAGGACTGTGTCCAGGGGGGTCTTGAATATATTCAGAGAAGGAGACTCCACAGCCTCTGAAAGTCCTGTTCCAGTGCTCCGTCACTGTCACAGTAAAGAATAGATTCAAGGGAGTCTGTTTCCATTTGCATTCAAGCGTATTAATTTTGCAGTTATTAATGACCATTTATTGCCATGGTAGTTAGAAACTTCTCATGTTCTGCAGTTTTAAGCATCTTGTGTATTTTCTCATGAATTTTGCATTCTAATTCTTCTCCTGCTGTGGTATTATCCAGGGTATACCAGAGTAATATATTTTATTTGATTGTTTTCCTTCATTGATGTATCATATGAACGTTGTTACAGAAACATTAGTAGCTCCTACAGTTTTGAGAAGCTTTGTCTTACATATCACTGTCTTGTGGAATTTTTTTTTTCTCAATTCATTGGCCTCTTTTCCAGAATTTCTTACTGAACCATTTGAAAAAATACTGCTGGTCTTTCTTGAACATAGTGGCTGCCTGTCTGTCTGTTGCATATCAGTAGCCACCTACTTATCCTTTTTTCTATCCAGAATGAATGCTAGTGTTTAAAAAAAAAGGGAAAAAAAGGACTTACCAAGGCTTTTCATTATCACTTCTAATTGCCTACTTACCTGTAGCACAATTACAGCACTGCATTTACTGGAGGTCTCAGTATCAGCCTGTGCCCTTGAGATTCCACTGGACTGCTAAAGAACACTTAGGCCTTTGTAAAATAGGTATCTTAGTTAACATTAATCAGCTTAGTAATTATTTCTTTCTTTCTTTTACCTCAGTTTCTTCAAACACAGGCATGCAAGTAACAGGAAATAACTACTTAGAAATAAACTGCAAGTGTCATTTTACTGTTGCGAATTTCTTCACTGTAAGAAAGAAACTCCGCTCCTTGATCTGACTCGGTAAAATCAAACTTATGTTCTTTTGCTGTACCCATCCTGTAGATAAATAGATTGTTTCTGTCTTAAAGTTGTCAGCATAGCATATTCATGAACAATAAATAAGTTTAAAGCTTTTAAATTAACAGACTAACATCCTCAAAGCCTGCAGAGCAGCATTCAAGCTGTATGGCAGTTTTAGATAGCTTTTATGCAGGCTTTTCTATAATTCAATTTTATTATTTTTTAAATGAACTCTTCAATATATATATTCCATGCCCCCAATTATTTTCTATTTAAACTAAAGAGCATATAAAGTTGGTAAGATCTTTTTTGTTGACAACAGTAGGTCTAAATTTAGCTTCAGAACTAGCAGGATAAACTTTAGTAGAAAGTCCTTGGTTTAGGGATGTACATTGCCAATAATTAGTGTACTGCAATAATTAGTATATTAGTAGCCGTGTGACTTGGCAGATTTATGTTCCAATTTTATATACTTGGAATCTGTTGTATTTTTAAGCATTTTTTTTATTTTTCTATCAAGCAAGAGGAATGCATCCGAAAAAGAGGAAGTCAGGCTGTGTGGACAGTATAATTTCTTTACTGCCAACAGCTCTTGTGTGGACCACAAAGGCTAAATTTTGTGAGCAAAACACTGCTAGCAGTGTGTATAAAAAGAAAAAAACATAAAAGAAAATAATGAAAAGGTTTTCATAATACAAGTTAAAATTTGCTTTTAACTTGGTTCTGTGGAATCACCATATCTTAATTTGTATATATTAACAGATGAAATTGATAAGAACAGAGGAATGTGCCTGCTCCATGCCCTTAAGCTGGCTCTCTCAGATATTTATTAATAGGAGAGCTCTTCCATAAATAAGAATCATTTGAGTACCAAAAAAACCAAACCGCCTTGTTCCTTAGACATGTTTATATTTGGTCTCTTATGCAATCTCTCTGACTCCCCACCTTTCACAATGTTCCCAGATATTTCTATGCCCTGTGTGACAATTCAAGGCATCAAGAGATGTCTTCATTTTGGGTAGTCCTGACTTAAACACTGGCTGTGCTAGACTGGTTAATATGGTCATGCTGGTTGGGCTGCAAGCTGTTGCAGTAGAGAAGGTAGAGTTCCTGAGTCAATCCTTGCTTTCCTCAGAGGAAACATTAGTTGCCTGATGCAAGAGTTGTTATTTGTAAAGAATAACATATGTAATCTAGTATAAAAGACCACCAGGAAATTGTCAATTATGCATATAACACAAGGCAGTATTGATTATCACTAATAACTGAGAGCAGCAGAACTCTTGTGGACTAAATTTATTCTCTGACTGTGATGTAAGAACAAAATTATCACATGAATAACAACATTAGATACAGAATAGAGCTGAAAGGATTTTCATTTTCTCTTTTACAGCTTTAATTAAAGCAGCAGAGTAAACACTTTTGCATAGAAAAGAATTTTAATGGTGAAATTACAGGAAGAAAATGCTTCTTGACTTCCTGTATGAGACATTTACTGTGACCTAAGGATAAAATCCTGTTAAATGTTGAACTTTACTTACTATTACCTATTTTGGTACAATGCTATGGTACAACTGGTGTTGTATTATTATTATGTTGGATTTGACCAAACTGAACACAACAATAATTCCAATGATGCAATTATCTGTCAGGATTTTTTTGAAAAGTCATTTTAGATATATTGTATTTTCAGAGATAGTTCTTTTTGTATCGAGTACCCAGTATGAAAACAAACTAGCAAACAAACAAAACCATTCTGGGGATACCGGCTTCCTTCAAGGCTTAGTATGGTAACTTTGTACAAATATTCAACTCTAATGTGACTCATATTTCCAGAGAATTGAATGCTAGTCAAAGTTGGATGGAGTTAGTGGATCTATAAGAACATATATTAAATGTGTGGCAGCCTTCTCTGCTGTTTAATTGTATCTAACTGGCTTTACAATTTGACTTTTTTGTTGTTGCCCAGGAATATATATCAGAAAGTCTCAACAGTAGAAATGACAGCCCACACGAAGCCTGCACATGACATCCATCCTAGACAGAGCTGGCTGTGGTGGAGGGCCTCAGGGCGGTAGAGGTGGGTGTAGCTCAGAGCAGGAGCTGGGGACGTGCAGCCGCAACCCACGTGTGAGCCTCTCACCACAGAGCTCCCCGCAGATGCGTTCCCCCGGAACAGCTCTGGGCCAGTGGCGTGGGAGGGTGTAATTACAGCAGGAGATTGTGAAGCCACTATGCTTGGCACTGAGGGATAGCAAAAGAGTGTGGCATTTGGGGCTTCACCGATCTGAACCTGTCTGAAAGTAATACAGCTGGATAAATAGGAAATAATACAGATAGATGAATAATGAGTATGTTTACTCTGAACAATAAAAATAGAATGGTACAAATGAGGAGGATGCAAATACTGTAGATTGTACTTTGATGGTACATTTTCAGTGATTTTCATCTACTTTAGCCGAAGTTTCTAAAACAAACTATATATGTATATTTTACCTTTTTTTGTGTTTATTGTACATTTTTGAATATATTTTCTATTCCATATATATTTGTGTGTATATATATATATGCTTATCTTGGAAGAGATTTCAAGTAAGAGACTATCTATTAGAGTTTATCAGTTTTTATTTGGAATTCTAAGTTGTAGTGCAAATTAAGGCCTATGAATTACACTTCTGTTGGAATCAATTTTTGTAAAAATGCAGCTTGTTTTTACAGAGGAAAGAGAAGAATAATCTTCTTTAATTTTTTATTCTTGTTCATAATTATTAGAAAAAATAAAAATAATATTTCATTCAATGAAATAAGCAAAATAATAGCTTAATTTTTTGTAAATAATAATAATTAACTTTGAGAGTATTGGAGAGTCATTAGAAACAGATTACTTGGTGTACAGATATTCATTTAAACTAATGCTACATTTACCTCAGCTGTACCTGACAAAGAAAGCCTGCATTCTTTCATTAAATTGTGAAAAAATTAATACATTTGTAATCGAGACAATATAATAATAATAATAATAATAACAACAACAACAATGTAATACTGCTACTATTTCTACTACTAATAATGTAATAGTAAAAAGAATTTTTCCCACTCCAGGGATTTTTTTCACCCTGGGTAACCATTGCCATTTGAGAGTACCAAATTATTAGTAAATCCTCAAAACAGACACTATTAAAAGAAAAGGATCTGTTTGTTAAATAGAGAATTTAACTTCCTTTATTTTGTTTAAAGAGGCTCCACCTAAACTACATAAGTTCTCATCACTTATCAGACCTAATTAGATTAAGTAGGAAGAATGTGATAGAGTTTTTCTGCTTCTTGTCACCAGTAAGTCTGCTTGGTTCTAGCCCAGGGATACCTGTGTGCTGCTACTTCATACATGGCAGACAATCTCTTAGGCAACCTTCATGGAAGCTGTTTCTTTTTTCCACATATTTGAAACTTCTGTGTTCTTCTGAAAGCTGATTTGAATTTTTAGTATTGTGGGGATTGTTTTTTCTGTTTTCTGTCTAGTCATTGCTTTACCACTTGTTAATATAATCTATAGGGTTGGTTGTTTTTCTTTCAAGTAATAAACTGGACAGCAGAAGTGGCAGAAACTCTGTTCACAAGAGAATTGTAGATACACATTTTAGAAATAAACTACTTAGTGAGGGCTCATAAGCTCGTCCTGTCACTTTTGGCACTTATGGCATGAATTGTTTCCTGGGGAGCTTCTTCTCTCTAGTGCCCATTGAGGCTTCTTCTTTTTTTTTTAGGTTTTGAAAGTCAGAATTTTTACAGACACTGTCTATATTACTCAAGCTTAGTTCTCTGCTCCCTAGTCCTCTGTTGTATTTCTAGCATTGTGCAATAAATATTTACATCTGTGAATAATTATATTGATTTCAGACTATTCCTAGTAATTTAACATGTAGTATATGGGGAAAACACCAGAAATCTCGCTGAGTTCAATCCGGGTTTAAACCATCCTCACAAAGAGTGAGACATTGATTTGTGCAAAAAATTCTGGTGAAGTAGTTAAGGATGTGAAACCTGATGCCTGAAGTTGGAGCTGCCTCTAGTAGTCACTTTTCTTTTCATGAAATAATTTTTTTACAGGTTTCCAATTCATTTGAATGCACTCATGCGTGGCATTATGCACTCATGCATGGATTTCTGATTTTTGTTGTTCTCTGAATCTTCCTGATGGCTTTGAACATAGTATAAATTATGGAAATAGTCCACTGTGGTCACTTATCTGAAGCTTGCTCAAATGATTACCTTCCTTTTTCCTCTGGTGTTTTTGACAAGTTATTGGTTTCCTGTCCAATTCCTGCCCTCCAGGCAATACAACTACTTTATATGATATCAGATGTAGCCAGGTTATTCAATCATGATGCTATGTCTAGTCTTTGATTAAGTTGCCCAGGATTTTCAAAAGCAAACTTGACAGCTACTTTTGATCCCATAGCCATAACACTATTTCCAGAATGAATTCCCAAAGGAACAGGATAGAAACTAGGGAATTTTAGAATGGTCTAAAGCAACTAGGGAAAAAAGGGAGGCAATGAAAAAGAACATACATCTTCTTCTTTGTTCACTACTAATAACTTAGGTCTTACTGGAGGTTTCATAGAAACATGGCTAATTTTTTATTTCTTTTTATTACCTCAAATGTTAATTAAGCTCCTCTTAGTCTGACATGATGTCTGCTTTCTACATATTCTCTTCCAGTCATGTATGGCAACTTTGGAAAGGGAGTTTAATTCTGGAACTGTTAAGAGTTTCTTATATGAGCTTGTCATTGATTTTTGGGGCCATGTTCTGCTGTTAAAGAAGCTTCTTCAGAATTCAGTCCCTAGCATATAATTTCTGTTTATCTATAGGTATCCCACTTATTTGAGTGGACTATCAGAAGGAAGGAATTAGCACCAGTTAGTTTCTTCTTGTACAAATTCAGTATTTTTCTTTTAAAATGTAGGTGGACTTGAGATAACAGCTCTCCATTAAACTCATGCTTTCCTTGGTATCATTTCCAGGTTTACATTTGCAGCATGTGTATAAGCAATGGAACAAGCAGAACCCGTATACATACTTGTGGTCTGTCATTCGAGCAGTGTTTTTAGAATACATACGACAGTCACCCTAATGGTCTTGCAGCTCATATTGTGTTTCATTGTACTGAGAGTAAAGTAAGGATTAAAGAACCTCTTTGCCTCTCTGCTACCTGTTGACCCTTTTAGAACTTTTGAGATCCACAAGCACATGTTTATGTGCACATACAATAGAATCCATTTCAGGAAAGTGCAGATACTAAATTTATTGAGGGTTCAGGAGGCAAGTTGTTAATGTACTAAATTTGTCCTTTTCTAGTTCATCTTCCCTAAGCTGCCAGAGGCCTACTTTTTCCCCTATACTGCCTTATTTCAGCAAATGGATACAACAAAATAGTCATCATCTCACTCCAGCTACACAAAATAAAAACAGTATTTTGTGTGGAAACAAGACATATTGTTTCATAATGCTATTGAATGTAATCTCTGCCTAAAGTCAGTGGTTGCTTTTGCTGCTTATATGAAGATGCATTTCTACAAGCGCAATAAACAGTAAGATTGTTGTGTTTTAAACAGGGATTAGAACTTCAGTATAACAGCAGTGAAAATAAGGACAACTTAATGATTTAGGATAAATCATAGTGAAAAGAGTATATCTACAGCATTCAAGATAGTAAATCATGTTACACAAAAAATGTGTAATGGGTTCAAAACTACATGAGACTGGAACTTTTAAAGGCATTATTAGATTCCACATGGACCTGCTCAACTACTTAGGTACTTAATTTTCAATTTCAATTACATTTGGCCTTGAGGTTAGTTTGCAAGATATGAATGTGACTATAAAGAAATACCTGTGAGGCTGTGTATCAGTAAAAAAAAAAAAAAAGAACATACTTATCTATTCATAAATATTTCTTTTATGACAGGGTGCATCATTTTGCCAAAGAATTCTCTTGTGTGTGACAAACTGCTAAAGTTTTCATTCAGCTACACTCCACTTATTCCTTAAGAGCAGAAGCCTGATTATTTTAACTTAGCTTGTCATGTTGTGAATCCTTGCTCCTTGGGTGCAGGAAGAACATAGTGCTTTTCACTAAGGTGGTAGAAAATTACAGAATAAATTGTCTTACTGTTAATAAGGAAATGTAGATGTTTTAGCATAAGCCTTAGAGCAAGTTCATCCATAAACCTAAACATTTCCCTTAAAGGCTTTACATAATCTACAAAGGAAGCTTTTTCAGTTTACTTAATGTTTATGTGATTCTGACCCGATTCAGACTTGCTTAGAAACACTCTTGCTTTAGAAAATAATGAGTCCTTGCTGGATTCAATAATATGGATATTTATTTATGGCTAGATTGTGCCTTTAGGCAAAACCTGGAGTGAAAGCTGATTCATAATTAGCATTGTCCCAGAAGGAGCCCTGGAAGGAATAGTGCTTGAGGAACTACCTTCAAGCTCAGTCTCCTTTTTCTTCGCTTCCTGCTTCAGAGATTCAGTTCTTTTAACACAGCAGCATTAAAAACTGATTGCTGTTCAAACACCACATCTAAAGATTGTATTCTCCATGTAAACCTAACCATATTAATACAATCACTCTGCCTGCACCGTTGTATTTACATTGGTTTTGTTTTTGTTTTCCTTTAGAATGGGTCATTTCAGATTGTAGCACTTTACTCTTATTCCACTTGCAGTAAAACTGCCTACAGTTTGACCTGATTTCAGAGAGGCCATATATCTGATATATATATAGATTTCTCTGAAGTGCCAGGATCAAGATTCCACACCATAAATGTCTTTTTCTTCTGGCAATCATAGTTAGTCACTTTGACTGTGTTGTGATCTGATTGCAAGCACTTCATTAATATTGTTTTACTATAGGGGGATTTGGTTTGTCTTGTAGAGATGAAGGACTAGGAAAACTATGAAGATAAATGAGATTAAATTCTTCTTTTGCAATTTGGAGTCACATATTTTTGAGAAACTGTTGTATCAAGTGCCTTCATTGGCATCTGCTGGTTTGTGGCTCCTGCTTCCTCATGGCATTAATACCACTCTGCGTTCTAACTTCACTCTTACAGATTGAATTATTGTTTATCTTTCTCCAGTAAATTCTTAATACTTCCTTTTGTGCCAATCACTTCTCACCTGCTTAAGTATTTCACAGAAGCGGATGCATCCTCTTCATACTGCAGCTGTGCCAGCAAAGAAAGTCTTGCCACTGCTTGCCACCTTCCAATATAGCAATTTCTGCCTCTGCTTGTGAAGGTAGTCAAATGATTGTCTCCTAACCTATTTCAGTCAGAGTGTTTTAGCTTAATCAGTTTAAACAGTCATCCTTTGTTAACTTGACACATATCTGTCTGAGGCGAGCTCTGAAGAAATCACATGTGCAGTTGAATTAGCTTCTAGCAAGGAGACAGTTATAAGCAGATGACAGAAAGGGTGGGATTTAGTCAAGAAATAGTAAATGCTTTCTTGGCTATAGCTGCCAATGAAAAAGAATACATCTTCACATCTAAATTGAAGACGAACCTTAAAAAATTATTGCATTTACGTTCAGTTCTTCAACAGAAAGTGATATTATCTGGTTTTGTGTACAAGTGTGTTTGAGCAAGCTGTATGTGCAAAGTGGAGAGCAGAGTGGAAAATCACCAGGACTCTGCATCCTCTGTTTCTACCTATTGCAAAGATAGAGAGAAGGGAAGAAACTTAACTGAACATAAAAACAACAGTGAAAATTCAATGTTTTCAGTAGGCATAATTTGACATAATTTATGCTCAAATCTGACAGGGGAAAAAGCAAGAGTGTACTAGCATATGACATCATACTCTCCCTACCAGTTTTTTTGCATCCTATGCTCATGGCTGTTTCTCTATCTAAACATAAATATTAAGGAGTATGGGATTAATAAAAAAATCTGTGGTTTTCTGAGTATGCTGTTCATCTTTCCTATGTTTAAGCATTTAGAAAAAAGAGTGCTTCCCAGGTGATAGTGTGAAAAAACAAATGGGAAATAAAAAACTTACTTTCATCTAGCACAAGGAAAAGCTTCCACCATGCATTTAAATATCTGTCATATTTTCAAATTTATGATACTTGTAAAAATTGCCCATACCTATATACTCTGATGCTTCTGCTCAAGCACTAGGGACTAGCATTAAGTCTAGACTAAAAAGGAATAGGGTGAGACAAAGATTAGACTTGTTTGGCTTTAGTCTTAAATAATTAGGCAAATGATTACAGTTGGTGTGCAGTATTTGGCTCTAATCACAGTTGCTGCTGCTGTCCCAGCTACTGGGACATATACCTGGACACCAGCTCCACTCTCAACCACAGTTTAGCTGCTGCAGACTCCAGGATGTGCATTGGAGGCACTGGCAATGACACTGTTCCAATATCTTCAGCAGCCTGGTTCTGCATGGAAATTGTTGCTTTACCTAAGCTGAAGCCTGGTTTGGGAGCACTGGAGCACAACATCCATGTCATGAAGGAGAAGTTTACCCTTAAATCCTGCCTTAAAGTTCTACTTACCACAGTCCATAAAAAAAAAAAAAAAACAAACAACACTTTTCCCCCTGCAAAAGAACAGCCTCCCAAGAACCCGCCCTGACTGAACACATAAGAGTATTTTATCCTCAAAGAGGAAACATGCTTATAGTGAGAGTGATCCATCTGTTTTTCCCCCCCTGATTTACTTGTTCCTAAGTTTACTCTATAATATATTTGTGTGAGTGGCTTTTCATATCATCATCAGACCAAGCCTTCCTCCATGTTCTACACATTTGTCTTATATATTTAGGATGCTTTTTAGATCTATTTTCCTTCCCGCATTTTCTTAAGCCAAGAAAGTTTCTATTTGTGACCAACTGTAAATACCACAGAAATACAATAATTTTAGTTAATGCAAGCAAACCTCTCTTGGCCACGGTGGTCATGTGGACAAGCTGACAAAGTGCTGACTGAATGCGATGTGTGCATTGCATTGCGACGGGTTACATCACTAGTCGTAACATGATGTAACCCAACGCAGCATGATGTAAGCGTCGTGATACATTGGAGATTTAAAGAAAGATCATCATTCTCTTCTCTCCCTCTGCCCATTTCCAGGAATGTACTGTCATTCATGGTCTAGTAGTTAATAACCCATCCCTCTTGTGAGTCTGTGAATGCTCATGTGTTACTCTTATTCTTATTCTTATTCTTACTCTTATTTTAATCATGTCCTTAGTTATAATAATATTTTCCCTTCTAACTATGGGCAATACAGCCTCAATCCTTAAAAGAGATGTTATTTTAATTCTATGTACATATATAGGTACAGTTACTCTCTGTCAGTTATCATAGATTTCTGATGAAAATTTAAAAGAAAATTAGTCATGCTGTGTTTTAAAATGTTTCACAAGTCTGAAGGTTACAAATTATTTATTTCAATTTTAAAATTGTGTAGCCAAACCATAGGTCTGAAATACCTTTGATTGGTATTGCCAGTTGCATGTGGGAAGCCGTGCCAGGCTCACAGGTTTTTTAAAAATTTTATTTCTATTACAATTTTGTGCATTTTTTGCAACATCACTGCAGCTCTGAGTCAGTTCAGCTTGTCTTCTGTGTGGATGTTAGGGTGATTTGTCTTGTGGCAATGGCTTCTTATTGCCATTGCTGCTTTCAGGACAGACTTTTGCATATTCCCTCTGTTACTGTGTCTATTCTGAAACTATGTTACCAGACACATGCACTGCAAATTTTAATTAACCCTAGAAAGTGAGATGTACTTCTTTTGTGTACTTGTGTACAAGCAATTGTGTGATTGGCTTTGATGTTTTGAGAAAGTCTATTTTAAGAAAAATATGAAGCACAGGTAATTTTCTAAAGGTGAACAGAGGCCCACATTTTAACCCCTAACAAAATAATATTCCTTTTATGTTCATAAAGATGGAACAGAGTATGATCAAATAGTATAGTAAACTTTAAAGGTTGAATAAAATCAAGAACAAAAAAATCCCTTTTGGAAACTTAATTCTATGATTCTATGATCCCATGTGAGAACTAGGGACAGTAACTAGTACTTCTTTGATCCTAATATCAATTTAGCATGTGCTTTTGATTTCAGTGCTGCCACATCTTAAATAATTATGTTGTTATAAAAGTCAGTTTTCTCTATGACATCATTAAAAACTGAGGTTGAAAGTATTTTAGGACCACACAAAATATTTTTATCCTGTTCCTTTCTTTCAAACTGTCAGTTCTCTCATGCAGTAAGGAATCCTGATAGTGCAATAAACTTCTGTGTGAACTAAACTTCACTGTGATTTCTTCCCAGAGACTTTGGTGATTGATCTATGCCATGAAATACACAGTTCACGATCTCTGCCCCGTAACTTTTATTTTGAACATAAATCAGTCTCACTTATCTCAGTTAAATTAGACATAACTGTGTGTCTTACCTTTTTTTGAGTTCCTGGTGCCAGCTATATGGTGTAACATGCTTACATGCTAATTATAGTACAAAATGCTAATAAATGTTTGGTATTTTATTGCATTATGTCTTCATCACTTCTTAAAAGCATTTATTGGTTTTGAATTGTTAAAGATTAATAGCTTTTAAATATATTCAATTCTTAAGAGGAATTCAACACTGTGTTTTCACAGAAAAGTTGGCTTACTTCGTACATGAGCTCTGTAAAGGAACAATTCAACATTATAATTCCTGTTATTTTTTCTGTTCTCTGAATGTAATTGAGGGTTCTAACTGAATCTCTTCACATAAAAAATCATTTTTGTCTTCCAGAAATATAGAGTACTGATGGAAGACTTTCTGCTATATGCTTCATAAAAATGAATCTGGATGTGAATGTATCGTTCCTGATGAAAACTGCCAACTTGGTTATTATATATTAATATAAAATATTACTGTTTTTTCAGAATAATTTCTTGCTATGCTCTGATATTCTGAGCGTTGCATTTGGCAATTTTTTTAAGGTTCTCATCGCTATGACTAGAATAATGCCCAAGCCTTTTTCTTTGGAAGTTGTGGATAATTTGGAATCTAACGATTATGTATCTGGTTCCAGTTATTGCTTCTACTGTGCATGACTATTAGTTTTTAAACATACTACTTTAGAGGTACCTCCAGCTCTATGCTGTTTACTTTTTATTCAGAAAGAAAAAAAGAGAAAGAAGTACACCTTGTTTGAAATTTGTCTCAAACTGGGGCAGGCATTGTTTATCTCCATGGACTGCTGAGTGAATAGTTCATATTTCACAGGCATGTAGAAGTTCTTGTGACTTAAGTTAAAAAACATAGCTCCCTAAGTGTTAAAAAACAAAGCTCCCTCATTTCCCTCGCTTTATAAACTGTCTTTGAAGGTATTCATATTCTTTCTAGCCATGGTTCATATAGCTTCTATGACTGGCAAATTGTAAAATATCATAATTCATCCCCTTTTCCAGATCATTAACAGAATATTAAACAACATCAGATTAATATACAGAATATTTCGCTAGACCATTAATCTTTTGCTAGATTGAAAATTGACCTCTGGTTACAATATAACATACCCTGTGTAGCTTGTTTTTAATCCATAACATTACTTTACCTCTTTCTCTGTGAATAATTATGTTCTCAATATCTCATGGAAAAAGGTTTATCAAAGGCTTTTTTTGAAAACCCAAGTACATTTTATCTAGAAATTTTTTTATCAAGATTTATAACAGATCAAAGAGTGATGCTTGTTCTTTCAAGAGAGCTATGGCTTATTTTCTGTCTATGTGTATAAGTGCTCTATGATGCTTCTAACTGTTTTCCCTAGGCTACGGTAACATTTTTCCTCGATTTTACTATGTATATTATATATTCCTACTAATCTCTTATAGTAATTTATTTCAATTAGACACTGAAGCATTTCACTGGCAGATCAATAATTTTATTCTCAACCCCTTTTTGAGAATACCATACTGGTTTATAATTAATGCATATAAGGATGTAAGTAATAGTAATTATTCTTCTGACAGTTCAGTTTATCAAAGTATATCTTGTTTAACTATCTTTTATACATCTTTAATTCCTAAATACTCTAAGAGAAATGCATATTATCTTGTTACTTCTTGTAAAACTAGACACCTAGAGAAGAAAAAGAGTAGAACAAGGTGATATTAACAAGAATTAAGTCAGAGAAACTAAAATAGCATTTAGTTATTACTGTATGCTGAAAGATGGAGAATTACTGAAGAGAGCATGAGATTGAATTAATTTTGATATTCTAGGGTGTTTTCCTGGTTTAATCCGAGCAGGTTCACTCACATGCTCACTCATTCTTCCCCCAGCGGGATGAAAGATTGGATCGAAAGAGTAAAAGTGAGAAAATTCATAGGTTGAGATAAAGACAGTTTAATAGATAAAGCAAAAGCTGTGTGCACAGGCAAAGCAAAAAAAGGAATTCATTCACTGCTTCCTATGTGGAGGCAGTTGTTCAGCCTTCTCCAGGAAAGCCAGGATCTGTCACGTGTAACAGTGACTTTGAAAGACAAAGATCACCACTGAACATCCTCCCTGCCTTCCTCCTTCATGCCCTGCTTTGTATGCTGAGCATGGAGCCATATGGTGTGGGATATCCCTTGGGTCAGTGGGGGTCATCTGTTCCCTCCCAGCTCCTTGTGCATCCCTGGCCCCCAAGCTGGTGGAGTAGGGTGGGGTGAGAGGCAGAAAGGATCTTGACTCTGTGCAAGCTCTGCTCAGCAATAGCTCAAACATCCCTGAGTTTCCAGCATAAGTCTAAAACATAAGCCATGCGAGCTACCCCAACCAAAACCAGCAGAGGTAGTAAAGTATATATTGTGGGTACTTAAGCATGATCCTAGGGTAAAGTTAATGGACAACTTAAAACATCATGACATCAAAAAAATGAGGGAAAAGAAGAATCAAAGTCTTGTAAGGAAGAGATAAGAACATCACTTTAGAAAGCTTAACTACTGTGAAGAAAAAGAATGGTGTCAGAGGATGCAAAAACACGCAAAGGAAAGGAGGAAGAGTTGGAAGAAAATAACTTGTCAGATGATGTTGGTTTCTTGGTGCAAAAATCTGAGAGCTGCTCTTGAGAAAGGGAACATTATCAATTACTTTAATGATCTTGTTGGTACCATACTGCTGATATTAATGGATTTGAAACCTATTTTCAAAGGCAAGAGTCTGAATCACAAATTAAGGGTTGTTACTGGAACTGCTGCTTTTTACAAAACTCTATAATAAACTTCCAAGAGAAATTTTTTTTAGAGGCATGTGAAATGAGATACTATAATGAAATGTGGTAAAGTCAATATGGGACAGAGAAGGGCAGTGCACTTTGATCATGAGGAAAATTATATCATAAGAGTTAAAATATGGATGACAGCTGGGATTTATTTTGAAACACTAAAATGTAGAAAGTTGTTTGCACTGAACTGTATATGCAGATTTTGCGGAATGTCCCATCATAGATCTGTTGCAGGAATTATTCAACGTGTTCCAAACCTAGTATGTCGTAGATTTTAGAAAACACACAAAGTAAAACCACAGTCCTCAGTAATGGTGGACATTCTTGGTTTTATGCGGCCAAGATTTTGATTGGTTTTCTGGAGTGCAGGCCCACACTGACATCTTTTGCCCAATTTTTTCATCCACCAGTATTCCCAAATCCCTTTCTTCAGGGCTGCTCTCAATCCATTCATTGCAAGTCTCTACTGACATGGGAGCGTTCAGACCCAGGTGCAGGACTTTGCATTTGGCCTTGTTGAATTTCATGAGGTTCACACTGGCTGACTATTCAAGCCTGCCAAGGTCCCTCTGACTGGCATCCCTTCTCTTCCATGTGTCCTGTACCACACAGCTCGGTGCTGTCTGCAAACTTGCTGACAGTGCACTCAAGCTCACTGTGTCATTGACAGAGATATTAAATAGTATTGGTCCTAATACAGACACTTGAGGGGCACCACTGGTTACTGGTTTCCACTTGGACACTGAGCTGTTGACTGTTTTTGTTAGCAGCCATGGAGTCAATTCCTAATCCATCTAAACAGCCCTTCCATCAAATATTTATCTCCCTAATTTATCAGCAAGATTGTTGTAGGGAACCATACCAAAGACCTTCCAGAAGCAGGGATAGATGGTATCCACAGCTTTTCCCTTATCCCATAGTAATCATGGAAGGCCACTGGATTAGTTAGGCCTAATGTACTGACAGTTTTCTTTTCCTTTCTCCACTTTCTATGGCCAGTTTTATTAGGGTTTACTGGTTTACTGGTAAAAAGTATGAAATTACCCACAATGTTGCCTGAAAAGCAAAACACAATGCAAAGGACATTCTCAGCTTTTTCCTCTGTTGCTAAAGAATCCAGGCATGAAAGCCTAAAAAGAGTGTGAGAACTTGGCAAATGTCACACAGACAGACACGTACAACCACATACGCATACAGTGGAACTAATGGAATTTGCCTTTTGGCAGCTGTCCAGCTGAGGAACAACTACTACAAAAATCACCTTTCACCTGGTGCTTTTGTTCCTTTCAAATTATGCCTCAGGAGAAAAACAGTTGGCAGAAACTGAATGTTCTTTAGAAGGGAGGGAAGAGTTTAAAGGCACAGAGTAAGTTCATCTGCTACACCATGTGGTTTTTATCAGGAAGCTTTGAGCTTGGGCAGGAGGTTAGGGTTGTGCCAGGAGGAAACCCTGAGAGATTTGGTCACAGCAGTCTTTTTTTGCTATTTTTTTACATCTGATACCTTCTTCTTGTTGCTGTTAGTGGTAGGAAAGTTGGCTGTGGTGCCAGTATTTCTGGTTTGTTCGTGTAATGGCATGACTGACAGAGTAACAACAGCATACAGGCAGGTATAATTTAGACTGATGTTGTGCCAATTTTATCTTCAGACAACCTCGCTAAATCACTTTGTCAGTGACCTTCAGCAGACTGAAGCACTGTGGCTTATTTTCCTGAGCAAAACTGCCAATTATAGTTAATTTCCTCAAATAGATGGTAGGTGTTTTAAATTGTAAATTGCACTGATTGAGAAAAGGAAACATTCAGCTCTCTTCTACAGCTGAATACAAATGCAGAATTATTTTTTTTTCCCTGTAGGACTTGAAGGTACATATGACAACAAATAATATCAGCACACATACAATAATACTGCTTAAATAAATCAAAAGAAGAAAAACTTGACCTGTTCCTTTTCACAAGAACTACTTATATTTAGTCAAAGATAACTGAAATTTAATTTCATTGTAGTTGCATACATAAGCTGTCTCATTTCACTTCTAATTCCACGTAGTTCATATATAATTCCCATTAAATGCAAAATTTAACTTGCCTTTCTTCAGATGGAATAGTAAATCATATTATACAATATTGATAATATATCATTCTACAATATCGTATTATTCTATAATATTGTATTGTACCAAACAGCACATGCCATGTAGTATTTACATCAACAAGGGCTTTTTATTGGTTGCTTTTAATTTCCTACTTCTGTCAGTTAATTATAATCAAAAAGCCACTGTTATTCCTTTTTCAATTTCGAGTAAAGCATGAGCCCCAACACTGAAAGTACAAAATGTGAATTATGCTTGGAACATTGCAAACGGAAAGCCAAAATGAGATACGATTTCTCATTGAGTTTGTTCAATAGAGAAAAGATTTTTCCACCAGCACAGATATATAATGCACAAATTATTCAAAACTAACTGGTATTTTAAAGTAATAGAGTTTAGATGGATCGGATACTAGTGAGCTCAGTGCTGTGTTGCTGAATTTTGAGTTTAAATCACAATTCTGACCAGCAGTTTTGAGGTTATCTTAGTATAATTAATAATTATATAGAATGTATGAATCAAAAGGATCTTCAGATTTACTATTGTGGATAAAATAGCACAGCTTCATAATACGCTCAAAACTAATGCTTGGAAGCAGTTAAACTTTGAATAATACAGAATGCTGCAGGTTTTGTCTGTGCTTTCCCTCTCCTCATCCCTTTTCCCTAACATTTTTCTGTGAAAACAAAAAATCTTACCAAGTTGATGACAAAAAGGTACTGCCAGTTATTTGAGATAAGGACACTAATTTCTGTTTGGAAAAGTCATATACATTTTCATTACTGAGTGATAATGAATAAAATGTTTACATGCACTTTATATTCAAAATTCTGCCTTATTTCCTACACATGTGTTATTCAATTCTAGGGAAAATCTTTTATATGCCTGTACTATTTTGGGAAGTATTAGAATAATTAAATATTCATATTTCACATTATAAAGCTGTTCATCATATACAACCTAGATCTGATTTTCCCAGAAATAGCTATACTATATTCTATTCCATCTTCTGAGTTTATACACCTTTTATTAGCAACTTAGTTGTTTGATTGTCTAATTGTTTAGTTGGTTTTCTATAATTAATTCCAGTAAGCTTTAATACATTTTTGAGTGTAGATGAAGATGTCATTAAAATGTAGTAGAGAAAAAAAAACTGAAAACATGGCTATATGCTAAAACCAAACAAAACCAACCAACCAACCAAAAAAACCCCAAAACCCACAAAAAGTTTTTATCTTCATTGGATGTCTCATATGGACCTTCTATTTATCTGTAACTAACACTTCCAAGATTTCCAAATAAAAACGAAGGTGTGTCAAGGATCCAGTAAACATCAAAATATGATGCCAAACTATTATCTATTACAATGGAATAAAATTACAGTTTCACAGGATCCACTGACATAACAAACACAATTATTTCCTGAATTCTCCACAGGCAACCAGAAATTGAACTAGTCTTCAAAATGAAGAATTAAATAGCTGCATCAAATAATTAGATGTATTCTTAAGAGTTGATTATTCAGTTCACAGCTTCCAGTAATGTGTACAAATGTCCAAAGGAAGAATTCGCACAACTTCACCAGCACTTGTTGAATACAGAGCATGAGCTTGTGTTGTTCAGTTTTCTGCAGAGAGGGTTCATTCACATTTGTTTTAAACGGCACATAGGTACTTACTTCTCTTATGCATATTTGAAAGTAGTCACCCTTTAGCTTTAGGTAGTATTGGGTCAACATTTCTGAATTCTTTCTGAAAACGCTACTTGTCTGGATTAACTAGAATGTAGTTGCATCTAGGCTTGGGAATTTTGATTATTAATAAATGTTGAATTATGTCTTCTAATTTAGAAGTTGTATACATTATTGGCAACTTAATTGTAGTATACTCATCATGCCAACAAACTTTTGCCACTCTGCAGCCAATTGCTCTCAACCCATGTTTAACACTCACTGACTTGACAGTGCAGTATAAATCTACCCTGAACAAAATTTGCAGTGGGATTTATATATCCTACAGGTATATGGCCATGCTCTTCTGGCTTCTTGTGCACCTGTTCACCGGCAGAGCATGGGAAATTTAGAAGTCCATGACTTAGGGTAAGCATTACTCGGTAACCACTAAAACATCACTGTGTTATCAACATTATTCCCATACTAAATTCAAAATGCTGCACTGTACCAGTTACTATGAAGAAAATTAATTCTGTTGCAGCTGAAACCAGGACACAGCTTTACTACATTCACACTTTACCAAGTGCATCACTTCAGCAGAGAAATGTCAGCTATTTGAGGTTACTGCCATGCTTTCATACTGACAGTGTTTCAGCTGTTGCCTGCACAGAAAACTATGTGCTTCTTTCTGAATTAATATAACTATAGGATAGTTTTATGGTTTTAATTAGTCTTTCATTATTGAATCAGTAAGCATTGCAGGCTTAGTCCAGATCTCCATCAAATAAAGCAGATTCAGTTACACTGGAAGTGCAAGAAACACTCCCCTTATCTGTTGAAGGTCACTGAAAGGATAGGCTTCACAAAGTCCTCTTTCTTTTGAGCCATTACGAACTGTTTTGTCAAAGCAATGTACTGTATTTAGAAGACTGTAAATTCTGGTTATGGTGTAACCTGCATGACGAAAACCGTTATAAAAATTGTTAGTGAATTCACGTGGCTACCTCATTTCTATTTTAGTTATGACTCCTCTAAAATAATAATAATTTTACTAATAAATAAAAATATGTTAAATGTTAATTCAATAGTTTTAAAAATTATTATTCTTGGTAATTTTTATTCAAAGCAATTTTAGGGGGTAAAAAGTGTGCCAAAATGCATTAACACAGGATGAAATATAAAATGTAACCTGTTTAAAAATTAATTTCCAAAATGAATAAATACAATCTAAGTAAATGCAAATATTTTCAGAAAAAGAAATAACTTTTTGGTGTGTTTCTTTCAGTAACCATAATGTGTGCAGTATAAGTGTCAGTGTTTATCTTCGTCATAGACCTATTTTTAACAATCTTCTTAAAATATATGGCTCACTTTCCAAAAATGAAGTATATAGGAAAAATTTGAAGTATATAGGAAAACTTTGAAGTACAGTGAAAACTTTGACAAAAAGGGAAGAAATATGATTTTTCCCAGTTACATAACTAAAAGTTTTTTTCTATGTAACATGGAATAAGATCTAGTATCAGTTAGCTGATGAACAGAGAATAGTATAATCAGCATGCAGACCAACCAAAACTTCATGTAACAATATGTCTCCTGAGTAATAACTGTTGCTGCTATTTTGGTCCTAACTAGTGATCAAAATCGCATATTATCTATAGAGATAGTCTAAAGATTTTCCCTACCACAGAATCTGTGGGATATTATAATTTCTTCATTGAGTTGAATTCACTGAGTTGAATCCATTTCAGCATACTGATGTGGAATAAACTTATAAGGAAAGAAACTCCCATATCAATCACAGATCTAATAACTCTTATTAAATCATAGTGAATAATTGTATTCACAATATCCCTACTTCTGAGAAGGGCTTGTAGTCTTTTGTAGAACTATATAGGACCCTATAGTCACTCTGTGTGACAATTCATATAGTCCATTGCCCTGTATTAACTTACTGAAAAATCTCATTTAAAGCATGGGAAACTGAGTGATGGACTGATTTAATGCACTTATTGTTGTCCAGAAAAACATCTTGTGGGAAGCACATAATTTAGATTATCGACTAGTCGTCATTTCTCTCTTTATTTTAGTAAGAACAGTAATCAGTGTACTGCCAGTTGTAAAATGACATCTGACTTTCATTGTACGTGAAACAGTTAATGCGCAGAAAGATGCAAGTAGTTTTTTTTAGGAAAAAAAAAAGTTTGTGTTAGCATGTAATTGAAAGCTATAGGCAACACAGAGTACAGAGTTAAGGTAATATAACAATTCCATATTTTTTATGCAACCCCTTTTTCAACCTCAGAAAAACGGGTTGCAGAAAAAGTTTCTTTTTCAATAGACTTTTTTATTGGTTCTCTGAAACTGTTTGAAAAAGCTTGTGAAACAGCATTTTCTTTTTGATTTAATCCTCTCTAATGCATGGAACACAAAACTGTGGGGATTTCAGCTGACCTTCCTTAGAGTTCATCCACTTATGAATATCACACAAAATTGTCCTTTAATTCTCTTTTCTTGGAAAGAAACATTTCCTGAATATACAACAACATCTATGTGTTTTCTCTGGAATCCCAGCAATTTTGTGTGTGTGTTACAGCTGGAGTGTTTAAGAACATGAATTCAATTATGTTGCATGTTCTTTTGTTGAATGTCGCTGTTTTACAGAGCTAGCACTTGGAACCGAAATGGTTTTGTTTTGTTGTTATTAGTGGCATTAGAATAATGGCTACTTTAATTGTGTGTCTCCTGCTATTCAGTGATAAATAGGAATCAAAACAAAACTAAACACATTTCATTCACGCAAATCTAAGCAAATTTCTGAGCTTTCATTGCGTTTCACATTGAAGACTACCTAGAACAATAGGAATCTAGGTCTTCATATTATTAAGGAAAGAGATAGAAGGCATCTAATTTATGGCTAAGGACTGCATTGAAATCATTAAATATGGCTGTTTGCTGGAGTTATGCACATTGTTGATGTATTATAATTTAATTTTAACATGATTATGGGACGAGAGTGCCAGAAAATAAAACTGGTTTCTTTCTGGAAGCCGATTAGCTGTACAGAGCTTTTTCATGTGCATTTATGTGTACATATTTGCATATATGTATATACCCACACACAGTCACACACACATTACCATTATTCAGTAAAGAGTTAAGAAATAATAGTTATTTAAGTCTAGTCAATATGAATATAATTCTCTTTCTTTGATTAAATGAAGAAACTTCCAAACAACAGGTATATAGATGTATTGCCTGCCTTTGTGATCTTTCCTAACATAGGGCATCCACAGTCAGCTTTTAAGCAAATTTAACAAGCTGAAATTCTCAACAATCATTTTCCTCCACTCTATCTGAAGTGTCAAATGCCTCATTTGATCTTTCTTCAGCGGCCAAATCA
This sequence comes from Platysteira castanea, assembly GCA_013397175.1. NCBI lineage: Eukaryota > Metazoa > Chordata > Aves > Passeriformes > Platysteira > Platysteira castanea. Next base: position 235,978 of record VYXC01006782.1, on the reverse strand, counting down.
GAACTACTTCTTACAATTATAAAGGTAGCTGGAGAGCCTTGGCCATAGGCATGAGCCAGGTACAGTGTTATGACAGCCAAACTGCCCCACTGATGGACCCCTTTTTTTTGGACGTGACTCAAGTCTTGCACACTGAGACTCAAAGTGAAGTTATCCCACCAGTCTTGGGAGAAATGTAGAAAGGAAATTTTCCTTTCCTAATGCTCTCTTGAGACTATAATGAACTGCTGACTTGACTTGATTGTAAAATTATAATAGTTTTCATGGGATGGGAAAACAAGAGCTTTAGACTTCTATTAAAATGGCTGTAATAATAAGACATATCACTAAGAGAATGACTGTTAAATCCTGTATTATTCTGGTTTGAGATGGAAATTTCCAGAAGGTTAAGCATGTGCTATGTGAAACTGGGAGGTCATACAACTAATAATGTGCTGTGTGGTTTCTGAAAACTGAGCCCTTTTCCAAAATTAAATGGGGTCAAAAGGTATACTGTGTGACAGATGGAGCAATTGCATATAAAATGCAAAGAAATGGCATCAGCTTAAGCAGTTGTGGATGATTTTTTGCTGCCATTAGAGGCTTCAGAGTGAATACCTAATATGCAAGCCTGGGAAACTGCATGCATGGGACCTGCCTATGTTAGATATATGTGATTCATATTATCTGAATGGAGAAAGATGTAGCAAAAATTACGAATACAACTGGGACAACTTACAAAACTAGAAAATCTGTTTCTGAATGAGATTTTTATTCATTATTCAAAGGAAATGTGAGCCAGAGGACCTGCTTACAGCAGGGTGACTTCTTCATTTGTGATAGGTTTATGCAGGGCATTGAGAACAAATCAGGGAATACAAGGTGACTGTACATCCATAGATAAATGAAATCAACTACTTTTTAATAGTTCATGAACACTTTGATCAGTGTTTCAAAATTAAAACCTTTTAGAGATGTTTGCTGAATTAATGTTTACAACTGCATTGCTTGCAGGGATTCTTAGAGAGGAAAAAAGGTAGCCCATATGAAACACTTCTTCATTACAACCGTATTGGCTGGTGCTGTTTTCAAAATGGCTCATATATGCTTGTGTTTTGTGATAAAAAACTTCACAACTCGGGAAAGTTGAACAAAAAGGGGATTTTATTGCGGGGAAAATACAAGGGGAGGTTAAGGGACGGAGGGATGAGGGGTTAAAACAAAAGGTAAAAAGAGCCCAGGTCCCGAGGATAAAGGATCTGGTGTGCCGGACCGGCTGTGAGAGGTCCCAGGACACGAGTTTTGCCTCGCCGCTGTGAGTGAAGCTCCGCTCCAAGTCTTACAGACCCAGAGCCTCAGGAATGAGGTGCCGACCGAGATCAGCTGCGAGGGGTCTCCCACCAGGCTGCCCACCACGGGGTCAGCTCAGTAAAAAGACGGTTCTGAGGGCGGCTCCGGCCCTTATATAGCAGCCCAAAGTCTCTGCTCATGGGTGGTGGTAAGTGGTGAAGTCCTGCTGCTGCTCCAGTCAGGGGCTGCTGCTAAGGAGAGGCGCTGTCAGTCCCGCCCTTGGCGGGAAGAGCTCTCACTGGCATTCATAACCGTTATAACAGGGGGTGACGGTGGGCTAAAAATAGCCACGGGGCTGCTGAGGTGGGCTTGTGAAGAGAACTCGGGACAAGGACCTTAACTTGTAGGAATGTTCAAATTAGAGTTCATAATACGTAAAGAACCACACAACTTGGAAGGAAAGTAGGTTAAAGCGGTGGGGAATAACAGATAAAGACTTACAAACATATTAGAGACCTTTGTAAGTGTTCCTTTAACAGGGTAACTGGTAACTTGTGTACTTTAGAGTAATTCATTTGCCTGATTAACACTTCACACAATCCACTTACAATTACCATAACAATTAACACAACCTTCCTTATCTTTAACCACTTAACACAGTAACTTCCCACAACACAACCTTCCTTAACGTTAACCATTTAACACAGTAACTTCCCACAACCTAGAAGACAAAAGCCAAAAGAGGGACTTCTATAAATGACGTTTGTCTGTATCTGTACTATCCATATATATCTATATCTCCATATATGTACGCATAGATATATATGTGTCTGGGGAGACACAATAAAGACGCTCTCGCACCTGCCAGGTTCAGCAGAAAGGAAGGAATTATGGCCTTTATTGTTTACATTATCTCATTCTTATACACGTCCCAACTCCACAAGGGACTGGAGAGCATGTCACTTCCTTCTCAATCCCACTGGAGAAGAAAGGTGCTCATCAAAGCTCTCATATCACAAAAGGAATGAAAAACAGAAAATGCCGTTAAGTAAACACTGGTTATTATTTACATAAATCTATGTGAAAGAATCTGACTCCAAGGTTAAAAACAGAAGGCTTACAAAAACCAGGGCAACATATATATGAAAAGTTTGACAAAGTTCAGTAATATGTTGCACCATGCTCTTTTCACTCAGCAGTGAATGGAATTGTAGGACAAATGAAAAGAGGTCACCTGGCCCTTAATATATGTGTTACAAAGTCACATCTTTTTCTGGTAGATGTTATTAACAGTAAAGTGTTTTTCTAAAACACAACCCTTTATACAAATGTATTCTTCATTAGAGCTATACTATCTACAGCATATTTTAGATATGTAATTAAATGCTTCCTAGCCTTTCCTAGCCTACAGGGGAAAAAAAATGCCATCCTATTTACATTTTGAAGTATTTTTCTTTGTTGCTTTTCAGTATCATGAAAAGTGAAACACAAACTTTTCAAGCAAGAACTCCAATCAAACACTAGGTTGGTCAATAGAGAAACCCAGGGAATTTATTCTCTAATGCACTAGATCACCCCTGCTATATGCCCTGCTCCCTTCTCACCTGCTGCATCCTGGGTTGCTATTGAAATTTACTATCCATGTTTCATGTGGGATGAATAAGTAAACAGTTCTTAGACTTCAGAAGGGCCAAATCATATAATACAGTAATAATGTTTACTTGGTGTATGGGAACTGAAGGTTAAAATTGATACTCCTGTGATTTGGGATAAGGAGAATATGAGATATGGGGAAAAAATTGTCCCAACCCTGAACACTCACAAAAGAAGCCCCAAAGCAGAGGAAAGTGTTGATCTGTGGGACAATCAGCAGTTACAGGAAGGGAATTCTGAGCAATGGGAGTTTCTGAGTCATAATTCTGTTCAATCTCCTAGATTAATACAGCCTTAAACTAACATCAGAGGCATAGCGACTTTTTTTGTCTTATGAGAGGGATTACTGTATTTTTTAGATGTTTAAGGACAAATGAATTGACATTTTTAATTAAAAACACAACATGGTTGGAAAATTCAAATTTTTGCTCTCTCCGTGAGATAGTATGTTTCTGGAAGCTTATATTTTTGAAAGGTTCATATAATTTTTCTAAGCAATGCTCCTGAGTATTTGAAGTAGTTTTGGAGCTACTGAAATAATTCCAACAATAATATGTCTGTTCTCCTCAGACAGTTTCATGCTAACAGTATTACCCACACGGCTTGTATCAGCAACAGTGTGGCCAGCAGGACCGGGGCAGTGATGGTCCCCCCATACTCGGCACTGGCGAAGCTGCACCTTGAATCCTGTGTTCACTTCTGGGCCCCTACTGCAAGGAGAGCACTGAGGCACTGGAGTGCTCTGTTACTGAAGGACAGCAGAGGTGGTGAAGCATCTGGCCACAAGCCTGATGAGGAGCAACTGAGGGAGATGGGGTTGTTTAACTTGAAGACTATGAAGCCCAGGTTACATTTTATCACACTCTACTACTGCCTGAAAGGAGTTTGTAGGCAGGTGGGAATTGGTCTCTTTTTCCAAGAAACAAGGGATAAGGTGAGAGGAAATGGCCTCAAGTTCCACCAGTGGGGGTTTAAACTGGATATTGGGAAAAAACTTCTTTATGAAAAGGATGGTCAGGCATTAGAATAGTCTGTCCAGGGAAGTCATTGAGTCACCATCCCTGGAGGTATTTAAAAGATGTAGAAGTGGCACTTAGGGGCCTAGTTGGACTTGGTGATCTTTTGCAGCCTTAATGATTACAGGATTTTATGGCTGGTACCCATGGTATGAAAAAAGATCCAATGTGATAGGAACACAGAAATCTGGTTTGAGAACTCATTGATGTAATCCATTTTATCAGATCTCAAAATGAATATAAAATTCTCTCAAACCCAAGACCCTATGTACAAAAGTGTATTCCAGTTGCCAATAGACAAATGGTGGTTTCACAACATGTAGGAGAAAGAGCATTCCCACCCACATTGTAATTAAACACATACTAAGTTATATATACTTATATACTGTTACTTCTGAAAATGGATTACAACATGATATTTTAAATCTTTAAAGAACATAAAAAAGAAGTAAGGGATGTTTCGAATATTACAGATAACCTTTTATCACATACCTTGTTAGGCGATATTTGTGTGTCATCACATTAAGTAGCTTGGTGTGAGCACATTTTCTAAATTCACATTACACTTGTGTTGTTTTTTCAGAAGTACACTGAACCACAGCCACATTGGGAAGCACATTAAAGAGAAAATCCTTGCAATATGTTATTGATATGTATATTGAAGACTTTAGGGGGAGATAGTAGCCAAACTAAAATGTTTTGGGACACAACCACTTCTTTCACTCAAAAATACTTGAAACAGGGATTACAGTCCTAGTAATTGTACACACAGTTTTTGTCTACAGGTACTATATATATGGGCTCACACTGATTTTGATATTTTTTAATTCATAGGAATAATAAATACGTAGTAGTTGAATTTATATTTTTCATATAATGATCATATTTTTTATCAAGCAATTAAAAGACTACCTTCCTAGAGGAACTAGTATTGAAATTTGTTATATGCATTCAAACTTGTGTCTATATGTATTCATTGCCTATAAATAATTATTTCTCATAAATATTATACATGAATCAAAAATAGTTTAAGGGCAATGTGTGGGTGGAGTACTAAGTTTATTTAAATACAAAAATAACTTTATTTGGGTATCACCTGAGAAAGTATTCAACCTTCTTTTGGATATAACTAATCTGGAATAATATTTCATAAAAGGAAAAAATGTGGATGGTGATTGAAATTATCAGCATGTATCTATTACCTCTGAAAGAAATTAAAGATTAGACAGCATCTATATTTCATTGACAGGATATTTCACCTAGTTAATTATGTACTGGATATATATGATGACTCCACTGGTGTACTGCATAAACAAAACATTTTGTACAACAGTATTGGAGATGGAGCCTTTATGTGGAGATGGAGTATCAGTCACTGCTTTGCACATTTTGACTCGCTAATCATCAGCAGTGTATACATAGTGGCACTGTTTCCAGAAAATGGCTGTAGAAAATCTGTACCCAGAAGACAAATAAACTAGTACACTGATCTCCAAACCGTATATATTAAAAAATCTTAAGTACTTTAATAATAATAAAGACATTATGTCTTAAAATCAGGGACAAAGATTTAATTGAACCCTTGGATTTTGAGGGTTATAAATACAGCTAAAGAGTAGAATTAAAATAGGAGAATAAAAGGAGCTAATCACATTTTAGTTAAATATGATGTATCTGTGACAAATTTAAACTTCATACATGAACAAGTTAAAGTATACTGTTCTTTTTCAGCACATTTTGAAAAGGCACTTCAAAATAAAGACAAATAAAGAAAATAATGGTTAGAGTGGTTAGACCATTTTATTTCTTTAGTAGCTATATTAATTTCTAAGCTATATTATAAATTGAGTTTCCTATTCGTGTTTCACTCCTTATCAAGTAACTATTTACATTGCAGAGGGCTACTTGCTGCAGGAGTAAGAACAGTATAATAGAATGCTGGGTGCAAGAATAGCTTGATGCCTTTTTATTCTTTTAGTCAGAAAACAGAGGTATTGGGCATGGATGGGGATGGTGAAAACTATGCTTATTTCCTCTTCCTCCCATAAGTACAGGCTGTGACATGTATGAGCATAAGTGTTTATGTGTGTGTGCCTCTGTGGGTGTGTGCATGTGTACACCTCGAAAGTATTTTAAGAAAGCATATTGAACACAAATTAAAATAGATTCTTTACCAATCTTCTAATAAATAAATGCAAGTTCTTTATCATGGTAAGTAAATATTTTCTGTTAATTTCTACATTTTTCTAAAGAGCATGAAATGTGGTATATTTTGAATGAAGGCTGATTTTGAACCAATTTCATGTCTGTAATTGACTCAACTTTGTTTCACATTTTTTTTGGTCTTGCTTTAAATATCTTTTTACTCATATGGGAAGCAAGATTAAATTTTAAGGAGGTCTTTGTGGTCTGTCTTGGTCCAGTCAAGCTGTGTAAAACTCAAATGATAATTTTATTTGCATTAGTTCCATCAAAAATTCAGGTTGTGGCTGATTCTTAATAAATCCTAATGAGGATGAATAAAATGTTAAGTCATTGAAGAAAGTAACTGAAGGCATTATTTCTTCAAGGTTACAGAGCAAAATAAAACCAATTGCATTTCTTATGTAAAAACATAATTTGGTGATTTTTTAACATACTTTTTTGGTTTATATTATTCTTTTTTAATAGCACATTAATTTGGTTTTTTTGCAGAAATCACTTTTAACTAAAGTACTGCATTGTCACAAAATATGATACATTTTTTCAAATATTTTCAATTTGTTCTTCTTGGCATTTTATGTTTATGTGCAGTTTGCATCTTTTTTGTTTTTCAATTTCAAATGTAACAGATTCTGACATTTTTGTTACATTTTTTGTACTAGTGGTTTTTTATTTTTGAGAACCTGCTGGTTTTGAATTCTCTTTTTTCCCTTTATTCTCCTCCTCAATATGATCCCAGGAGCCAACACAAAGAAAAGCGCAGATGATATAACCAGTAATGATCGTGGTGAAGATGAAGGTATTTTTTGTTTTTTCAAAGCCTGACCCTGATGCATGAACATAAACTTTTCAATTTTTGTTATAATAATAATGATTATTGTTATTGTTATTGCTGTTATTTCAACATGATTTTTAGTCCCTTATTTGCAGAAGCTCACATAAGTGTGCTTCTTTATTTTCTTCTTTAGAATTTACTTTGATTGTTTTTCTTTTTAAAATCTAAATTAGCATATAGATGACTGCAGTTCCTCTGTGACATAGGTGTAAAGTGTATTCCTAAATATGTGTGAAGTGAGTAACATAAATGTTATTTGAAACCACATATTTTTTCCCCTCTATATTCTTTCTTAGGTTGAGAAAATGGAATTTAAAAACATGCATGTGCTCTTTTCCCTCCTACACATTTTGTAAATTCACTTGTTTGAAATTCATGAAAAAACTCACATATATCCTTCCTTTCACTTCCACTGTTTCCCCAGTGCACATGCTGTACATTGATGCAGTTGAATTGTGCTTTGTCTTTGCTATTTTTATTTATTTATTTATTTTCTTTCTCACAGGATGTGGTTTATTTCAGGACACAAAAATAAAGGAAGCTGTTGATGTTGCTCTGTTGTTTTTTTCCTGTAATCAGCTAGCCTCTGAGACACATTCATTCTGACTCTGACCACATTCCCACTGAAATCAGTAACAATCATTTTCATTGACTTCTTTCAAAGTTGGATTGGGTTTCCTGAAAGGAAATGCTAGAAGTTCACAGTGAAGCACCCCAAAAAAGTTTTAGATGGAAACACGTTTTGTTTTTTTTGCCTTGACACAACAAATCTATTTAGGATGCACCAAAATAGAGAGAATTCATGAAATCTTTCTCTATTCTCAGCCTTCCTTTTCGTTAAAGTTACATTTTCAGTTTATTTGACTTAAGGTATTTACCAAATTAAGAAAAAAATATTTTCAAATTAAATGTGAAGATAACAGCCCTGGGTAGTTTACTAGTCTGGCTTCAAAGCAATATGTTTATTAATCCTCTCATGCTTGGCCAACCCAAAGTGTTATTCCATTTTTTTTTTTCCTATTTTCTCCTATCTGACATAATTTCAGATAACTTTGAAGCGTATGTCCTCTCTGTTTCCCTTCTAATCATACACACTGCAGTGAGGACACTATCACCACTTTTCCTGGGAGTTTAGGCCTATTGTAACTACCCTGTCTATATATAAAATACCATAATAGAATACCATCCTATTTCTGTGCAACATAGGCTTTTTTTCAAATGATGGTGTTACCATTTCTATAACAAATTCTGAAGGTAAAGCAAAGGACAAATAACAAGCAAAACCAAAATTACTTTAAAAATAAAGATAAATATTAGATTATGAACACATTATTATTCAGCCTTTTTGAAAATATATGAAATGTAAGGATTTCATTATTAACAAGGCTATCCACTTTAGATCTAAGCACATAAATCGTCGAGCTAATGTCCTTTATGTTGAAGATAATCATGTTCCCATTGTAGGGGAAGAGGAAACCTTCTATTGACTTCAGCAGTGAAAGATTCAACGCTGAGGTAGAGCTAGGTGATAAGAAAAGATTAAATACAAAAAAATTGTGCCATGAGACTTTGGGGAGAGAAGGGAAAGGCAATTCAGCTACACAAATAATTCTGCCATTCAATTTCTGTTGCTTTCAGTTTTTTGAGGGATTAGCTGTGCATTCAGAGAAGACACACTTTTATGTATTTTGCTGAAAATGCTGATAATAAAAAAAAATAGATCCACTAGAATGCATCTTATTGCTTTAAATGATCTGTTTAATTGCTCCACTACTCTTACAATCACAACAATTAAGAAGATCTTATCACATAAACTTTTGTTCTGCTGCTATAGTACAACATTTAAAATACAACATGAAAGTATGTATCCTTTCATGTAAAGGAGGCAGATTCAATGATAACCTTTGAACTCTGACAAGTAGACAGGTGTACATTGCAGCCTGGACATTCCTGAACTCAGCTGGAAATTTATGGTATTTGAGGTAGAGTATACATGTGAGCAAAGCAAAAGTGAGACATAGGAACATGACAGTCAAAATTTACCTTTGAGTATGCTCTGATTAGTTCCACATATATTAAACATTAAATGTCTGGTACCTCATTGCTGATCACATTTTCTGTGTTTCAAAGTATTTCCTAATAAGCTTGAGGGGAGGGAAGAGGTCTGGAAGGCTTTCAAACCCAGATCCCTCACCTGTATTCAGCTTTTTCTTTGTCAGCCTCCCTTCTCCACTCTCAATATATGTCTATCCAAAAGATTTTTTTCAAAACCTGGTTGAATAATCAGAGACTCTGGTTTTCCTTGCATGTTGTGCTATATACTTGAAAGAAGTGCTCTGATTCCATGAAGATACACTGAATTATTTGTAAAAGATTTGTATGTCTAATGGCTACTTGCTGAATTGCCCCCTACCTTATAAAGGAGCTTAGCCCCTCTTCCCCTTGTTTTTTAGAGAACAGAAGTTCCAGATTTAGGTACGCTGAATCATCTCTGGCATCAGGAGCCTAACTTTTTAGATTAATCTGGTCCTAAATATACCTCAGTCATTGATTAACACATCCTTATAACTCACTATGAAATTTGTAATATCAATTTCATTTAACTTTCTTTTAAAATGTTTTCATTTTTTTTCAGTTTAGTTTAACTTTCTTTTAGAAATAAAGACCCAGCTGTTTACTCTTTCAAAAGTAGTCAGGAATTTTCTGCATATAGAAAAGTTCAGCAATACCGTTAACTCAATGCTGTTCTTTGAGGCAGGAAATAGGAAAAGTGCATGACTAGGAAAAGTGCAACACAAAAGACATAATTTGATTTAAATACCAAAAAATCTGGGCCATGAATTCACATAAATCCTCTCTGTTTCTTAACTCCTAGGCTGTTTAAAAGAAGGAAGAGTCTACTATGTTTTCTCCTACCAGAACAGTGAGATTTTGTGCTATTATCTCTTACTGAACTATATGGAATATTATTTCAATAACTATGTCCCATGAGAAATGGGAAAGTATGGATCATTGATATAATTTTATTATTAGATGCACAGATATTTCTAAATTGGCATATATTTGAATCAGAGTATTCTAAAAAAACCAAGACTTTTTCATAATTTGATTTTTTAGGCTTTAAGATATTTCTATTAAAATTCAATTTCTTGTAATACTGAATACATTTCAAGTGTTCTGAGACCATTTTAGAGGAAACAGTATTTGAAATTTGAAATTATAACTATTAGGCTTGTAGGATGATCTTGAACTGTGTAAGCTAGCTGGTTAAAATGGTGGTGACATTGAAAACATAGGAAATAATTAAGACTATTTTTAGCACTGTTAAAAATTGCTAATGTCATTTTCCTTATGTTTTTATTACTTTATTGTGTTTTCCTTACTTGAATTTTTTCAGACATTCATGATCAGAACAGCAAGAAACCTGTTATGGTCTACATCCATGGTGGATCTTACATGGAGGGTACTGGAAATATGATTGATGGCAGCATTCTCGCAAGTTATGGAAATGTCATCGTTATCACTATCAATTACAGACTGGGGGTTTTAGGTAAGTGACTCTTTTCTTCATTGAAATATTTGCATGGAAATATTTGATTGCTGAATTTTTGTATTGATCAATCATAGATATTTGGCTCAGTTTTGATTTTAAAACAGAACAATGTCAATGATGGATTTTGAATTCTGTCAATTTTTTACGGAAACTGGGCTAAACTACATTATTTCTGACAGCTGCCTTCACCTTAGAAAGAAATGACTGGAAATGCATAACACTTTGAGATCTTGTACCTTTTTCTTAAATAATTTCTATTCCATGTTAAAAAAAAAAAAGAAGAAAGTTAATCAAGAATGAGGCTTCACAGTTTTAAAACAGTTGGTAATGGCGAGAAGAAGGAATATGTTACTATTTATCTATATTTATTATTTTTGTTTGCAAATTGGTTTTTAGAGATACATACAAGAAATGAAAGGCCATACACAGTGATGGCATTTGTGTTGCAGGTAATAGGCAATCAAGAGTTTTCAAGGAGTACAGCGACATTATCTTCAAAAATATAAGAAACTCCATAATCATGAATTATAATTCTGATGGAAATTAATACCTCTGTCTTTAAAACTGAAAAAAGAGCTGCGTCTTCTTGACATTATAAATATTCCTGTATCACCATTAGACTGAATAATGAAATAACCTTAGATCCATGACAATAGATCAAAAATCCTTGCTGCCTTCTCTGTGATTCCAGTTCCTGGATGTTAGCATGTACCAAATTTTGTCCAAAATAAGGTTTATTTATTTACTGAAATTCCGCTTTTCCATAGAAAAATAAAATTTTAAAAATGGCAGATAATAGCAGATATTAGAAATATTTGTTATCTTAATGAAAAAGCTTATAGTTTGTATAGAATAGCATACAGACTGCTCAAATGCTCATATTTCTGGCATTTTAGATACACAAGGTAAGGTACAATAATTTCATTTGTGTGTCTTTTTATAAGGATTTTTGATCTTGTTTTTCTTAATAACAAAGCTGATCTATATTCATGGCATGTGCTATTTTGGAACAGAGAAGACTTCTTTTGCTGAGTTACCTGATCATATGTTTCATGTGTTTCACCAACTTTGTAGTTTATCAGAATACTGAGGATTTTTTTTCTTGTCCCTGATTTTGAGTCTTCTTTAAATACAAAAGGGCATTTTTTCTATGATGGAAACAGATTTAAATGTAAAGCCAGAAGTATATAAATGATATCTTGGTATATTTATGCATGCAGTCTTGGTACTCAGAAACACCCAAACCAAAAAAAAAGAGACAAAAAAGGAAGAACTCAAGACACAAGAAAATGAATTGTTGTTTTGGTTGTTGTCAAACGTTGTCAAACAATGTGTACACCCAGAAACTTGGTAGTAGTTATTTATCTGTAAAAAAGGTTAGTTAATGGATCTCTTTAAAAGGTCTTCTCTTGATTTCTAAAAGCTAATGTTGTTGAAGGATACAGATGAGTGTAAACCACTATAGGTAGCTTAAAATATTTCACTGTCCCTCTATATTTTATAAATCTAAAGGGAAAAGTGCAATATTTGCATTGGCGAACTCCTATTTTATGTATTTATATTGAAAACAAACAAAATAGAAGAAAGAGTCAGAATGCTATTTTTTTTAATTGTGGCATTCAGGAAAAAAGGCACAATACAGAGACATTTATAAGAGAAACAGAAAAGTAATAATTGTCAGGATTTTAAATGGGTTAGGAAAAATACAATGTTATATTTGACATTAAATATTGCTTTCTCAACAGTGGCAAATGTAACTTTCAAGACTCTATGGAATTTATTCTTTATTACAAAAGTCTATATTTGAATTAGAAAAACATGAGATATTTAGAAAATGTGTACACACTTAAAAATCAGAGGAATTGGGTTTTATGAACATATTTATGTTTTTTCTTCCTGGGTGAAATGTAAATGTGATCATTGAGAACTCATTAGATTTTCCCTGAACATTGGAAGATATTAGGTGAATTCCATGTATTTTTGACTTGCTTTATAAATACCAAGAACAAAAAAGCAAACACAAATTTCTTCAGAAAAACAACCATGTGGAAAACAAACATACCTATTCATAAGAGTTTAAAAAAGTGTCATTATTGTGACATACAGTTTGAAGATTAACAATATATTTATCCATTTCTTCTAATCTGGGTTATTGAAGGTCATATTTCTGTAAATCTAGTGTTTCAATGGCATTTGATTTTTAAGTGCATACACAAAGTCACATACAAACCTGTTGTTAATGACAGAGATGTGTAATTCTATCACTGTTATCTCACCCTGTAATGAAGGACTATACATCAAATTGATCACAGTGCTGAATTGCTGGAAAAGCTAAAGTTCTCTGGAAAATTCACTTGAATGGACATGAATACTGGATCTTATAATCTCCATAAATGTTAATACTGTTCTTGAGGCAAATTAAATTATTTTTCTTTTTATCATTAATAGCAGTAGATAGAAGAAGTATTAGGACTGCATAGATAGTCATTGGATGATCTTAGACAAATCATAGAAACATAGAATGGTTTGGGTTGAAAAGGACCTTCCAAGACCATCCAGTCCAACCCTGATGCTGTGGGAAGGGACATCTGTTACATCAGGTTGCTCAAAGCTCCGTCCAACCTGACCTTGAACAATTCCAACGATGGGGCATCCACAACTTCTCTAGGCAACCTTTTCCAGTATCTCCCCACCCTCATAGTGAAAATTACTTTTGCCCCCCATCCTGCCACCATAGGCCTGGTTAAAAGTTTCTCCATCTTTCTTGTAAGCACCTTTTTTATACGAAAGGCCGCAGTAAGGTCTCCTAGGAGCATTTTCTTATCCAGGTTGAACAGTCCCAGTTCAGCTTTTCTGACCATTTTTGTGGCCCTCCTCTGGACCTACTTTAACAGGTCCATGGCTTTCTTGAGCTGGAAACTCCAGAGCTGGATGCAGCGCTCCAGGTGGGATCTTACAAGACCAGAGTAGACTAGGGACAGAATCACCTCCTCCAACCTGCTGGACACACTGCTTTTGATGCAGCCCAGGATGTGATTACCTTTCTTGGCTGCAAGCGCATATTGCTGTCTGCTGTCCAATATTTTCATCCACCATTATCCCCAAGACCTCTCATTCATCCCTGGTCTGTAAAATACTGGGGTTTTTTCCAGTGCGTGTACAGGACTTTGCACTTGGTCTTGCTGATCTTCTTGAGGTTCCCACCAGTCTAATTTTCAAGCCTTTCAAAGTCCTTCTGCATCCTTTCCTTTTATATCATCAAGTGCAATACTCATTTTCGTGATGTCCACACACTTCCTGATAGTGCACTTAGTCCCACTATCTGTGCCATTAATGAAGGTATTAAATAGTATTGGTCCCAGTATGAACCTTAAGGGATACCACTGGTTATTGGTTTCCACTTGGATGTTTAGCTGTTGACTGCAACTTTTGAGTACATGGCCATTCAGCCAGTACCTTATCCATCTAACAGTCCATCCATCAAACTCATATTTCTTCAATTTATTGTCCAAAATGTTATGGGGGATCTTATAAAATTTCTTAAAAACATCCAGGCAGATTGTCTTGGTTTGAGACAGGTGTCTACCAAAGGAAGCCCCCCTTGTAATGGTAAATGCAACCCCCTTCCCTCCAAATTATTATAAATTTGAAATTGNAGGGTACAACCTGACGCCCTGTGGTGGTAGGGTGGTGGCAGGGTGGTGGTAGCAGTCCGGTCAGGTGATAGCTGCAGTTCTCTTTGAAACGGTTCTGTTGAAGCGGTGATCTTGTAGAAACAGTCTGGTCCTCCTCGGAAAGTCCAGTGGTGGTTGTGTAGCTCTTGTCCTCTGGCAGTCCAGTGGAAAAGGCTGCTGTGCTGTTTCAAAACCCCCAATTATATCCAGGTGGGAATGCTTGGCTCCTTCCCCCTGGGTGGAGCATCTCACACTGGGATGGTGAGTCATGAGGCAAGGCATTGTTGGGCCCATTAACAGGAGATAGTCCGGAGGGAGGAGGCAGGGAACATTGCTGCACCTGGTTTCAACAGCTCGTGAAGATGGTAATATAATACACTGTAACCCAGGACACAGATAACATCCAGACAGATAACAGTGATTGCTCTTTGCTGGATGTGATGGAGTCACATTATTTCACATGGCCTCTTGTTTTTGTAGATTAGCCAGACATGATTTGCCCTTCATAAAGCCATGATGCTGTTTCTAGTCACATTTCTGTCTTGCATATGCTTTAGTGTAACTTCCACAAGGATCTGTTCTGTGATCTTATTGGGCATGGAGGGGAACCTGACTGGTCAGTATTTCCCAGGGTCCTCCTAAGTACACTTTTTAAAACAGATGTGATATCCCTCAGTCACTGGAGCCTTCCTCTGATTACCCGGATTTTTAAATATGGTGCAAATGGACTTAGTGTCTACATCTATTATTTCCCTCAAGACCTTGGGATGTATTTTATTGGGTCCCATGGACTTCTGTATGCTCAGGTACCTCAGGTGATCTGAAAACCGATCTACTACAATGGGGGAGGCTTAATTCCCCCAGTCTCTGCTTGGAAATTTGGAGATTTGACAGATGTAGGAAGAGACATTACCAGTGGAAACTGAGGGGCAAAAAAATTTTCAATCTTATCCATGGCATTTTTCACTAGTTCTCTTGTCTTATTTATTGTGGGAAGTACATCTTCCTTTTCTGAGCAACATATCTGTAAAAGCCCTTCTAGTCAGCTTTCATATTCCTTGCCAAATTTAGCTCCAGCTGGGCCTTAGCTTTTCTGATCCCATCCCTACACATCTGGACAACATCTTTATCTTCTTCCTAGGACATATGTCCCTGGTTCCACTGCCCCAAAGTATGGCTACAACTGAGAAACAGAAAATTCTGGTTTAAGGTTAATGAAAAGACAGACATCTGAGTCAGAAAAAAATCCTTTTTATAATGTAGCTGTACCATCCTGACATTCAGGGTTATAAAACATTTAAACTGAATGATAGAGACAAATATCTTCATCTCTATATTTTCTCCTTGCATCTGGATAAAATATGTCTTTAGATTGTGCACTGAACAATATTTATCTGTAACTGCAAAATACTCCCTGTCTTAGAGGACTGCAGCGATGCTCTGGGAATAATTTCCTCATCTCTCTCTTTCTCTGAGTAGCAACATGACAAAATAGCAGACAGATGGGCCCAGGACTTTCCAACTTTTTAATTCTCTCTCTCCTTTGAATTCTAGAACTTCCTGTAATTTCTAGATCCCCAAGAATGCATGCAGCAATAATATGGGTTGTTGTTATTTAGAAGGCCATATCTTTCCTTTGAGCATAAATATGCATTTATTGAAATGCATTCCATGGATAGGATCCTCTTGGGACAATAAAACAGAAAGATTTACATTTTCCTTCTACTTATTGTAGTGGGGACTATTTGAGAAGTGGAATGCTGTGGTGCTGTGTTTAATTACTTGTGTACTTCAAGGTTTGTGAGGTTCCTGCCTCTGCCCAGCTACGAAATTTCTGGTTTTACACATACCTCACCACAATGATGACTGAGGATGCTACTGGAGCTAGACAAAATTGCTAAATAGTCCCAGTGTTAGGCAGTGCTCCTTTTTATTGAAAAATTCAATACTGTAAAACACAGAAGTACTAAATCCCATGGTGGTCCCCACCCTGCGCCATATTCTTTGAGCATTGTGTAGGATGACAGTATTTTTTATCATGCAATTAAGTTTTTCAAAAGCTGAGTTGAATTTTCAAAATTCCAAAGCTATTTAGAGAGTTATTTAACAGAAATAATAGAAATTCATCAGAGCGGGAGGGAAAGTAGATATCCTAATTAAAAGTATGTTCTAATATTAAAAAAAAATGGAATGGTTTGAGTGACCTGACTCACTCAATTCCTCTTCATTATCTACCTTATTAGTCTTTGTGGATATGTTTTTAGAAGTTTCAACATCTTTCAAACACAGTTATAGGCACTCTTTTAGTGCCTTTTTCAGGATTATGTTGGCAGGAAAAATACAAAAGAGGGATTTATGTTTAGTATTGTTTTACAGAGTCATGACCTGAATCATCTGTCTCCTGGTGAAATTTCAATATGCTGAATTCGTTTTAGATTGTGTAACAGCAAAAAGTAAATCTGACAACTTACCCTCCCTAAAAAAAAAAGCAAACCAAAACTAAAACAAAACTTTAAAACAATGAAATCAAAGCCCTATAATATTTATTTATGCAGTTAAATTTAATCACGTTGTTATACATTTTGAAGTGAAGAAGCTTAAGCAATCTTCAAAAAAGTAACCATATTCAAAGAGGGATGTTATTGTGTGAGCTATTAAAGACAAAACTGGAGATGATTTCTAGAAATCTGAATCAGGCATTTGGAAGCCAGAATCTTATTTCAAAAAAGTGGGAACTGTAAAACCTGAGATGAATTCTAAAAATATGAATGAGGTATTTTGGAAGGCAGAGCTAAATGAAACATCTACTGCAGTAAAATGAGACACACTAAGAGTTCAGAATTGTAAAATTGACTTAGCATTTCCGAGACCCCTTGCAATTTAACATTTTCTTCCTCCTAGAATTCCAAATCATGCAGATAAGAATAGACTATCTCTCATCTGTCTGTCTTTTTGGCAATAAGCATCCAGTTAAAGTACTCTGTCTGAAGATGCTGGACTCCCTTTTAGCAGAAATTATATCCATATGCAATTATAGTCTCTGTAAGTAATCATATTAGGCAGTGGAATATAAATCAATTTTACTAGAAAGCTCCATACATTTTCAAGTTACTGAGAACTTTAGCTTGTTTTATTTCACCGAGTAACTGTTGTGCAAGTTAAAACACTGAAAAAGTGCATGTTGTGAATGAACTTCTTAGGATTTGACTAACTATTGTAGGTACCAATTGAGCTACATTCTATTCTATTCTATTCTATTCTATTCTATTCTATTCTATTCTATTCTATTCTATTCTATTCTATTCTATTCTATTCTGTTCAGCAGTAATCAAATCAAGCAAGCAGTATATGACCTCATGAGCCAGATTCTTGTGTACAATACAAGACATTGAATTTTATCTTCAATAGTGTCACTGTTGTACAGAATTACTCTGTATTTAGAGTTTTGATAAGCAGATATCTGTTCCCTTTGTGCCTCTGGACAGCCCTTCTCTACCTCCAGTGTGTGTGATTCTACTAGTACAAGAAACTTAAAGCTGGTCTGGTAGAAAAGGCCAGAGGTAATACAACATGGGAATGACCCAGGAGCTGGAGTATGCTAAGTAAATCAATTTCATGCTTAGACAGAAAAGAGATTTATTTAGACTCATTAAGCTTATTGTGACTGTTTCCACTGTTGAAGCCAATGCAAACTTCACTACACTGCCTCACTTATGCTTCATGCAGATTTCCTGGCCAGTTTGGTCCCTGGTCTTCTCAGTTGTCTAATAATTGTGTTAGCTAATGTCGGTTTTCATAGCTGATTTTCTAGTTCAGTGTAACTCCTAAATTCCCAGAATGACACCTGTTAATCCCACTGCTGTCGATGTATTTTTGTAGACATTGTAATTATGACCATTAATTCTTTTTTTTTTGTTTGTTTTTGGTAAACCTTATATTTTTCTTATATTTTAAATCTTTTATTACAGTTACGGAAATTGTATTTGTGCAAGTGCAGCTCATAACATCTATCCATATACCACTGGGTTTAGACTGTTCCATTTCAAATATCAGAAGCAACAGGTGCTTAAGTTACAGTGTCATAAGAAGCTATGTGTACACTCATAGAGTTTCTAAAATTAGGTATATTGATTGTTGAAATGTAATTGTCAAAAGTGGAATTTAGCAAGAAACTTTGCACAGAGAGTTCCTTTTGCCTAAATGCAACAAAATCTACTTTCTCCAGGCTTGATGGATTGACCCAGTTGACTAAGCTAGTAGAGAGTGGTCTTATAATTTTTATCATAGCCTATATAGTAAAACAGAACAAAAAAAATACAAGACGTTGTAAAAGGACCCTTTGGGCCTGATCTGTGAGCCAGTTATTCACCCAATGCATGATGTGTTTATCCAGCTGTGTGCTGGACATTTTATCCAGAAAGATACTGTGAAAGACATGCTTTTAATACTATTATGAAGATTCTGGCTGACTAAAAGAAATTCGTGTTAAATCTATCATTTTGTAGGAGATAATATTTTATACAGAAATTAGAATGAAAAAAAAAAAGAAGTAAAGTGTAATTTAACATAACCACCCCTTGGAAATGAGCCTGTTAACATAATCAGAAAGGCAAGTGTGTGTGTGTGAGGTAAATGTCATTACATTGCTCACAAGGAGACAGGGGAGCATCTTGCAGTAGTTAAAAGAATTAAAAGTTGCATGATTGCACGAGCTCCTGGAAGGATCACACAAAACAAATGCATCAATTACAGCCTGGCAGACGCTGAGGGATCAAAGTATGTTTACGGCTTTACAATACCTATTCACAGAGTATGTGAATATACAGCATAGAGAGCTAAAGCCATGCTTCCAGTGTGGTTTTGGAGTTTCCATTTTAGAACAGACAGACTTTTTTTGCTTTAATAGCTCCAAAAACCTCAGTAAACTGTCTGAGAATATTGAATGAATAAAGCTTTTCTGGCAATGGATGTTTAGTGCATTCTTCAATAGATACCGGTAGGTAAAGGATGGCAGCTAAGAAAGGCCATCCATTTTCATCTTTTCACTTCTGCTTTCTAATTGAAAATCATGGTTTCCGTTTAGGAAACCAAAATAATGTGTTCTTTTGGCTTTCATTAGTGCCAAGTCTCTTGCGATAGCACTTGTTCATTTAAAGCTTACATTAGGAGAATGCATAGCAGTACAGGATGTAATAAAATTACTGTTGAAAAAGTGAGAAGGAAAAAATGATTTAAGAATTTTCCATTTTCCTCCTCCCCATTTTCCATACCATCTGTGGATTGTATTATGTATGTTTCCTAAAACTGAGTACCCCCACTTTGGGATCTAGGAAAAGGCAAAATAAATACTTATACTTCAGGAGAATTTAAGAGACAAGAATAAAACCAGAAGGTACCTAAGTTTCTTCACTCATACAATCTTAATTTGCATAAAGTCAGATCTTAGACATGTAAGGAAACAAAACCAGTCTCTGTAATTATAATGTATAAGTTTATGTTTACATTTCTGCTAGAAGCGTTAAATCAATGTTTAACATTTACTTAGGTGTGTGATTCTTTTTGAAACAATTTCTTAAGTATGATTTTTCTCATTTCACTTGTGTTCCATGTAAAACAAGTTATGTCTGATTGTAAATATTTGTGCTCTTTGAAAATATTTCTGCATTTTAAAAACAAGTAGGTACCTAACTGCCTTATGTCTCTGTTATAATCTCATCCATAATGACTAGTTGAGTTTCTATCAGAAGATATTTCAGCCAAATAAAAAGGTAACAAATAATACATTGATTTACAGAGAATGTCTAGCCCACAGCCAAGTACCACACTGAGAGTAATCATGAAAAAAAATTTCATGCCTTTATACTTTCAGTGGGATTGCATTAGTACCCAGCAAGACATAATCAGTGAAACTTTTCTTCCGTTGAGAATCTTTTAAGGAGAAATACTGTCATTAAAGCTTTACACTTTTGTTACAGATGACTTAGTTACTGTAAACTTCTAGGAAATTTGTCTGTAAAGCTTCTTAACTTCTGTATCATTTTCCTTTTACCAAAAAATACCAACAGGATTCCTGTTTCTTGGACACAGGGGAAACAAGCCAAACCAGCAACCAAAAAGTTCCCACACTCTCTACATGTCATTTTTTATTTTATTGTGGGAAGTAGGAAGAATCAAAGACACATTCTGCCCTAGATTGTTAATTGTTTTTAATCAAGGACTTGGATTAGTCCTTGATAAAAATACAAGGAATTCAATTCTGAATATCCTTGAATAAAGGGTAGCTTACAGATGTTTACTCCCAAAATAGAAGAGAGAACAAGCTATGACTCATAAGGTCCTAATTTCATCTTTACTTTTCCCTTGCTCTTGGGAGAAATTACATTGCTTCTTCAATTGATGACTTCTCAAAGAAGCAAAAGATTTCTCTTTTCTGCTCATGTGGATTAATGATTGACAGAAACCCCTGTTTTTTTCATAGCAGTAGAGTGACAGGAGAATAATTGTTTTTTTCTATACAACCATAACCAGGAGCTCATAGCACTTTATATCTGCTTATAAATATGCACATGGTCTCTACAATGCTAGACTCAAGATTGTTTTGTTCTGAAATGGTCTTATCTTCACTTTCAAATGTTGTTAATCTGTTTTTAAAGAAAAAACATTCCAATCATTTATCTTGGTGCAAGGAAGCTTCTGCTGTTCTTCAGAGTGCAGAATGTAAATTATTTGGTTATTTTATGAGGAAAGAAAAATTGAGCCTTTGTGAGAAACCTATCCTCTCATATATTTGAGCCCTGACACCAGTTTTGATGCTGTCCTCTGGGTGGATTCAAGAACTTTCACATTATTCTTAAATCATAGGGTCCAGAGCTGTACAGTACTCAAGGTGAGGCTGAATAAGGTGGGATAGCTGTCCAGTCTGAGCACCCTGGGATGGAGTTTGCCCTCTTGGCTGCCCCGGCGCCCTGCTGAGCCTGCTGCTGACCAGTATGGCCAGACCCTTCCTGGAGGGCTGCTCTCCAGCTAATCCTCTCCCAACATTTACCTTTGATTTTTCCTGTGAGTCTAGTCAAGGCTCAATGGAAATGCAAGTTAATTTTACTGACACCTTTATAGTGCCTACTGAAGCCAGCTAGTCATGTCTATGGCTGATAAGAGAGAATAAAATCCAGCTAGCCTTCTGCTTTTCAATAAATATCAATAAGTTTTCAGTAAGTTTTATATCTTAGGTGCCTTTACAAATCTAAAAAAAAAAAGTAATAAAAATCTATTTAACAATGTTATTAAAAAATACTTTGCCTCCCTTATGACCTTCATAGAAGATATGTACATGGACAACACTTACAAGAAAATATCTAAGAGATTTACTTCAAATACAGTCTTCTGAAAGAGAAACTTTATGGGGAAGGAAAAAATCCATTGTGCATGCCAGCTAAAATAACACAGACCTTGAACTACTATTTCTTCTTCATAATTGCATTCAATATATTCAATAACCTATGGGACAAATTTTTCTAACATTCATGATTAAATCCTCCTGCTATTTAAATCAGTAGGACTTCTACCTTTCAATTTAAGGTATCCAGTTTTCACCTTCAGATTGTTTTCCTTAAAACACAATACCTTCTCTTATTGCAGAGAGGATCTTCCTTTTACTTTAATAACTTGAATCTGTCATTTGCAAAGATTATAACAGGAAGAAAATCACTCCAACAAAGAAGTGTCTCAGTCTGGTAATCAGTTAGCTATATAGCTGAATCATCAAGGACAAATTGCCTGCATCTTGGTATCTGCCGAGAAATGGTACCTAAAAGGAGAATATATAAAAATTCTCATATCTGGAAACACCTTCTATGTCATCTCAATGAAGAGAAATTACATTTAGAAACATAAAAAGACCAGTCACCACAGAAGTTCTAAATTGGTGACATTTTACCCTTTACACATTTTTATTTTTTTCCCAAAGGCAGTACTCAGAATACATGACTTTGATATACCCTGCCCAAGAGAAATGAAATTGATGTCTTAGGGAAATTATATATAGAGAGATACTGCTTTTGAAATTCTAACAAACCACCAATGCAATTTTCTGTTTATAAGAAGAAGTAAATAGAAGACAAGGTCAGAAAAATCATATAGTCATAGATTCATGGAATGGCCTGGGTTGGAAAGCACCTTAAAGATCATTTAGTTCATTAGATGGCAGGGACACCTTCCACTAGACCAAGTTACTCAGAGCCACATCCAACCTGATGTTGAATGCTGTCAGGAAAGGGGCATTCACAGCTTCTCTGGGCAACCTGTTCCAGTCCTCAGTAAAGATTTTTTTTTCTAAAATCTAATCTAAACCTACTCTCAGTTTGAAACTGTTCCCACTTGTCCTGTCACTTCATGGTCTTGTAACAGTCCCTCTCTGTCTTTCTTGTGGGCAGCAATTTGATCAGTTTGAAGCCATCCCTTTCCCAGGATGAATAATCCAAATTCACTTAGATTTTCCTGATAGAAGAGGTGCTCCGTCCCTCTAATCAACTTTGCAGCCCTCCTCTGGATTCACTCCAACAGGTCAATGTCCTTCCTGTGTTGGGGATTCCAGGTGGGGTGTCACCAGAGACCAGAGTATAGGGACAAAACCACCTCCCTCAGCTTGCTTCTTTTGATGCAGCCCAGGATATTATTGGTTTTCTGTGACGCAAGCACACATTTATGGGTCATGTCCAGTCTCTCACCCACCAGCACCCCCAAGTCCTTCTTGGCAGGGTAGAGAAAATAAGAACTAGTGATGCTGTCAAATATAGTTTGACATATCTCCAATTTAATATATTTTATTTAGGAAAGAACTGAGTATCTTCTCTTTTTTAGTAAAATGAAACATGCTTACTGTTGTTTATAGGAGAAGCAAAACTGCATAAAAAAATTCTGGGCAGGGTCTTTGGTTGGTCTCACTGATCACTACCACATAGCATTTGTTAAAAATGTGATTTAAGAAGACAGGTTTAGAGAAGGTTCTTGTACTGAAGAGTACAATAGCAAAAGTCAGACTCAGCATGTGTCTTAGCAAATTGTGACTTTCTGACTTTTCTTGTTTTTAATTTGTAAGGACATCTGCAGGATGATCTTGAACTATACCAGTATTCAAAAAACTACATCCAATTCAGTGTGCTGTAAGTTTGTATTCTAAATAACTGTTTTACATTTTCCTGGTTTATTTTTCTTGATATTTCCCTGGAATAGAATAATCAATCAAAATCAATCAAAAGAACTTATGACATCCTATATGTGGCAAGTCTGACCGGCAGATGTTAAAAAAATTTGATTATGTTGCCTGTAAGCAACTACCTGTACTTTAGTAATTGAGACCTTTTCCAAAATTTTATCAGCATTCCAAAACATTGGTTGAAGGACTGTAGGCAGTTTTTCCATGCAAACTGAATCCTGAATACACAGATTCTTTTAAAGGGTAGGAAGTTGCACTGTTCTCTCATGCCTAGGCATGCAAGACAATAGTTAGGAATATTTATAAAATATATGGGAGATGTACTGGAAGTTCTGTCAGAACTTCAGCTTTAAGAAAAAATATCAAGGAAGCAGTGCTTATAGATAAAAATTACGTTTTAGTTTTCTTGAATACATTATGAGCTACAGTTTAGGGGGAAACTCAGAATTTTGAACATTAGATGCCCCAAAACTTATCTCATATTTGCATCTATTTTTTCGTAGTGGTTGTGAGATGGAATATTATTAAATGTCTTCAAATAGAATTTACTCTTCAAGACAAAAAACTGTTTATTTAAAAAATAAAATTGAAAAATAAAAAAGATTTATTTAAGCAAAACTGTGAACTTTGTGCCTCACTCAGGGGATTAGGAATCAGACTACATCATCTTAGAGAAAGTTGTTCATTTACTTCCTCACAGAGAAATGTGTATAGTCATGTTGAAAGTGAGCAGTAGTGAAGTAGCAAGAGGTGACAACTTCATAGACAGTCAGAAGATCAATAGTGAATTCAAGAATACAGATGTCATTCTTTGAATGCTGGGCTACTATATTCTGTAATAAGTAATGACAATTTGAAAACAGCTGCTATAGAAGCCTTCTACATGATCAACACAAAAGGTAAGGACAGACTCAATTCCCTTTAAAGAAAAGGATTTCAGTATGTTGTTGTAGTTTCATCCAACCAGCTACCAAGCCCCTCTCAGCTGCTCACTCACTCCTGTACCTGTAAGATGATGTAGTGGTTTGGTTCGCATTTGTCCTTTTTGTGAGATAAGAATTAGGGAGGAATACAAAGCAGGCACCACATTCCAATGAATGCAATGAAGTTTATTACTAAAACTAAAAGTAAAGAGAAATAAGAAGGAATTAAGAGAAAAACAACCAAAAACATTCCCTTTCTCTTTTTAGCATCTCCCCCTATTTATCTAACGTAAAGACACAAACTGAGACTCATTCCAGTTAGCTGACCACTTTAAAACAACTTTTTATCAGTCCATGTAAAGACAGAAGTTTCTTTTGTTGCTGTGGTATTTTACTATGAGGACAATTTTTATGGCACCAACAGCCGCCCGGGTATCTGTTGGCGGGAGTGAGTCCCTTTCCCTCAATGACAGCTTTCCCACGACTGGTCTCGAGGGTTCACGTTCAGCCACTGGGGTACAAGTTTAAGGATGAGCAATTTCAGGAAACAAAAAAAACACAAGAGTTTTTTTTTATTTATTTCTGGAACAAACTTCCCCCTCGCTATAGAGAGAAAAACCTGGGAAAACAAAATTTAAAGTCTTTTTGTAGGCAATTTCTTCCCTTGGAGCAGGGACGAGGTGGGCCTTCCTTGCTGGGCCTCGTTCACCTCCGTGTAAAGCATAAACAGCTGGAAAGCATTTCCCCCCAAGCTTATTATGAAATTACAAGGGAAACTCCTGTATTTGAGTCTCATTTACCAGAGCCTACAAAAGAATTTTAGCTTCCAAGCATTTTCTCTATTTTTTTCCTTTAGGCTTTAGCCTCTTTCCATCAGTGACTTAGGTGTTACCAGTCACAATGTCTCTTTATGTGTCTTTGCCTTTCCTGGGAAAGGATTGGTCGTTGCAGGTTTCATCTTTTTGAGAAAAACTCACAGTACTGAAGAGGTTAATCTTTCTCATGCCGATGGCAGCAGCTGGATAGTTTTTGAATGATTTCACCCTTTATCAGGGAAGCAGGAGCGGCCGAGAATCTTGCCAGGCTGTGCCGCGAGTTGGCTCGGCCTCTCCCACAGGTTGCCGCTTATTTCTTCTGCCAGCGGTGGCTGGAGCTGGTGTGGAGTTACATCTCAAAGGCCGGAGCAGAGGGGGAGTTGCATGGAGCCGCGGCCGGGCCCAGCCCTGGTGGCCGAGCAGCCCGGGCCCCGGGCTGGGCCTGGCCCTGGCCTGCAGGGCCCAGCGGCCGGGCCCCAGGTTACCTGTGTTCAGGCCAGAAGAGCAAGAGAGCTATTCCCACCTGTTCATCTTTTAAAAAATGGCATTCACAAGGCATTAACTATTTCTGAGTGGTTCCATAAAGTTGTCAATATTCAAATTAATCGATTGATTGGCTCTAATAAGTTTCGGAGGAAGTGACCGCAGCATATAGCAGCAGCATCACTTCCTTAGCTCCATTTCTCTCCAAAGAAACCTGACAAACAGGAGGAGGAGGGGTGGCCCCCCACGCTTATCAGCAGCAGCAAAAAACAGAGCAGCAGTAACTTTGGGATAAACTGCTGGAATTTTTAAACTAAAACTTCAGACTGGGGTTAACCCATGACAGATGAGGAAGAGAACAGGAAGGGTAAAAGCCCGAAAATCTCATGGGTTGAGATAAAGACAGTTTAATAGGGAAAGCAAAAGCCATACACACAAGCAAAGCAAAACAAAGAGTTAATTCAGTGCTTCCCATGGGCAGGCAGGTGTTCAGCCATCTCCAGGAGAGCAGGGACCCATCAAATGTTACAGTTATTTGGGAAGATAAACGCCATCATTCCAAATGTCCCTCTCTTTCCTCCTTTCCTCCTTCTTTCCTCCACTTTATATACTGATCATGATGTCATATGGTTTGGAATATCCCTTTGTTCAGTTGAGATCACCTGTCCTGGCTGTGTCTCCTCCCAGTCTCCCATGCACCCCCAACCTCCACTCAGTGTGGCAGTAGAAAAAGCAGAAAAGACCTTGGCTCTGTGTAACTACCACTCAGCAATAGCAAAAACATCTCTGTATTATCAACCCTTGTTCAACACAAATCCAAAACACAGCCCCATACCACCCACTGTGAAGAAAATTAATTCTATCCCAGTCAAAACCAACACATATATTTATTTTGTTTTTAAGTCATGGATCCATAGGTGACATTTTATAGGATACGGGATTGTTGAATTCCACAGGAAAGTAGTTTAAGAAGTTTTCAATTTTTGCCAAGCAAAGAAAATATGCTCTTTTAATATAAATGGAAATATTTTAATGTTTGTCTGCCTTTCTCCCATCCTGTTCAGTTACAAAACAGAAAACTAACTGTTTGCTTGAACCTACAGTTTATTTTTCAAATGGTTATGTATAAAAGGTGTTCTTATCTGACTCTGAAATACAAAAAAATAGAAATTTTGGAGAAATTGCAGGTGTGAATTATGCCATTTCTTAATGAACATCCTCTGATGTATATAAAAAGCAAATTGCTTTAGGAAAATATAGACTAGTTTAAAAAGAAACCTAACTTTTTTATATCTCTTGTGATCCTAAATTGTAATGTCTTTTAAATTTTTATCTTTCAAAATAAGACGATCTTGCTAAGCAGAATGTATGGTTTGCAGATACAGTGATTATTAAAATACTGGCCTTTAAAATAATGATGATCCTAATAGCCAAGATAACAGAGAAGAAAGGAAGAACTATTGAGTGGAATGTTAATTTCTTCCTCTGCTACTTTTACACTTGTTTTTTCAGTTTTACACAGTTCCCTAATTTTTGCTACAGCTGAAATAAGGTCAAACATTTCCAAGAGAAGCTGTTACAAGAAATTTCTTCTTGAATGGACATTTCTCTAGGGCACTGACTCTTTTCTGTCCTGTAAAATAGGAGATTCCCTCATTAAAGTAGTACTTTAAATATTGAAGCATCTAAAACTAGTGCAAAGATAACAATTTGTTATCTTGTAAGACCAAGAAATTACTGAATGCCAACAAGTATTCCCTATTTGGAATTAACCAAAATTCTGAGTACTTAAGGAACTTATTTAACATTATTCACTGTTTAGCTCAGGGAAAAAAAAAAAAACCTACAAAAAATCGTTCCTCTATCCTGAAGTGTAAGATTGAGGTCTTTTGTAAAGCCATAACTCCTGATTCTCAGTTCTTTCAACAGTAATTTTAAATAGTAATTGCTCTGTCCATACTCTTTTTTATTGTTGTTGTGTTCAGCTTTAATTAGAGCTATAGCTTGGTCATGACTTTTTCTGGAAATTTCAGATCATATGAAGTGTTTGCTGATTTTGAAAGCCCTGCAACAATCTTTGATCCCTGAATTTTTCCTTCTCCCATCTCCCTTTTAATGATAGATTACTACCCAGGATAGGGATCTGGGAGAACTTGCCTTGAACTGTGCGATAAGTAAATCAGAGGTAAAGTTCTTTCCTTTAACCCATTCTAGCAAACATGCAACTCCGGACTGAGAGAAGGCATTTCATAGATCTGATTTAAAGCAGTTTCTGCAGATCATAGTTGCAGACTTCAGCAAACTCATCCATTTTACTTATGGCTGCATAAACATTAGAACTGGCATATGCAAGAGAATAGGAACAGTGTTTCAAAGCCTGAAGTTTAGAAAAAGCATAAAAGAAATTGATCAGCGTCCCATTCTCTGATGCTTCCTATACAATAAATATAAATTTCTAAAAATAAACATGACAGCATCAGAAGCTGTGCAACCCATGTTTGTGGAAAGGTAGTTCTTTGACACAGAAGTTAGCTGAAATGTGTTCATCAGATTCTTTGATCATCTGTTTATTCTATGACTTTTTCTGAAAGATACTGCTGTAACTTTGTCATATTTCTTATGTCTTCTCGTGGCGCCAGGTAGGTTGTGCATATCCCTGAAAAGATGCTTACTCAAATGCAGTCAAAATGATCATGAATGCCTCTATTTATTTTACTGCATATATTTATTCTATGTAGTGTTTTCAAAGTAATACTCAGACCATGTTAAAGAGTGGATATACCAGTTGCAGTGCAAAACAGAAAAGAAAATTTAAAAAATCACTGATATTTTCATCCATTAGCTCCTCTTGGTGTATTCTATTTCCTGTGCCACATAAAGTGATAGTCTTTGACCCATTGATGCAGGGACATGAAATGTCATATTTCCTTAAGTTGATTGCTTTCGTGTATTCCTCCTATTTATACCATGTATCTTTGTTCTTCCTGGTAACCTAGGAATCGCATTCAAATCCTCATAGTCAGAACTGACTGCTTTGTATGTATGAGCATCAGATGTTTCTTGCATACTGCCTAAGCATGAAGGGGCTGAAGGTTATCTTTGACATGGTTTCAAGGTCTGATTGCACATTGTACCATACTCATTTTCTGAAGCTCGCTGCGTTTTTTGCACATGGACTGGCTGGACAGTTATCTTCAATGGGGTGATTGGCTTCTAAAAAAGGGAGAATTACAAGTAAAATGGGAAAGAGCAAACTTGAATGCCAGGAGCAGAGAAAATACTCAGATGCCAGGTAAAGAAAATACAGACACAACTATGTCTGAACTAGATAATCATCATGTTGAATTGAGGCCGAATTTGGTGATAAGGCTTAAGAAGAAAGGACCTCCAACTGTCAGTTATTAAGTATTTATGCATTTTAAAGTTATTTTTTAATATCATGCCCTTTAAGTTACTATGGAGATTGCCTCCTATTAGTTTTTTTTTGTAACTGATTAATTATTTAAACCCTCAGTGCTTTTATACGACAAAGGTTGAGCAACAAGAATATCTGAATGAAAACTGCAAGTGTACACTGAAAGGAAGGCTTACAATTTGTGACAGAGGTATTGTGCATGTGGCTATCACTAAGCTGACATCCAACTTGCCCAGTGAAAGACTTTGTGGTGTAATTGACAACCTTGTGTGTTTAGAAAATAGTCTGATCTAGAAAACATGGTTTGTGCCAAGAGCAAAGAACCCATTAAAAATAAATAAATACTATTTACTTTCACAACAGCTTTCTTAAAGGAAGGAATAAATAAATAACAGCACATTATACATGCTTGTATTTTCTTCTGCATTAACTTTTCTAAAATCATGCCTGTGCTAGTTTAGTTAGGTATGAGATTTCCTTATATTTCATTCTAATTATGTTGTTATAAATGGTACTTATATATTTTTTAAATCATCTATTTTGAAATATCCTGAACATTTTTCAGATAAGAATATTCAAACTTAATTCATGATAGTGTAAATCTAGGTATTGTGTAAGCAAATTCTAGGCTTTGCATGAATGTGGAAAATGGAATTTTTATGTATACTTCTCAGCAGTAATATTTTTTCTTAAGTGATTCTAATCCTTTTCTATCCAATTTGTTGGGCTCAAATTTCACTTCTTTATTTCTCTGCCTACCTTCTGTTACATGATAGGTATGTAACTTTTTACAAATACCATGGTCATTATTGTGGAATAGACTGAAATAACATACATTTATTTCCTCATAGAAAAGAAAGTCTTGTCAAAGACTTTGAAAAACAAGAGAAGAAAAACAGTTGCCTGTTTCTGAAGGGCAGTGTCTGGTGCAGGGAGAATCACTACATTCCTCACTGCTATTAACAAGTAGACTTATTGATGAAAACTAGTTCTATATACTGCATGGTGTACAAAAGATCAGTGCATTAACATATTTTAATCATTTTAAAATGCATTCTAAACACATTCTGAATAGTTCTGCATTTTTTTGCCATAAACTACCTTATCTTCTGAATTGTGCTGGTTCCC
>VYXC01006782.1:34444-205792 GCA_013397175.1 Platysteira castanea | reverse complement strand
CCCCCCCCCCCCCCCCCATGTAAATGTTAACATAAAGTTGAAGGATCAAACCCTGAACATTAACTTTTTGGGGAAGAAGTAGGGATTTCAGTGGCGCCTTTAGAAGACAGAACTTTTTTATGGTCATGGAACAGAGAAACAAAAACTATCACAGTTGTGTTTATACCAAGCCCTGACTATTCAATGTAGTGGTTTGTGAAGCTTGAATAAGAACTTGATACATGCTTGTTTGTTCACTAATGTCTTTGTGATCAAATTGAAGAGAATTGCATTTAAAAACACTGAAGAAATGTCCTTTTCAAAATCTATATATATTTAATTTATATGTTGAATTAATACATTAGATTCTTGTCTAATGTTTATTGATCCTTACTTACTGAGTGCAGATTATGTCCTAAAATCTAATCCGAGCCTTCAAATGCAACAAACTACACTAAATAGTTGCCAGTGAGAACACATGTTATACAAACACAAAGAGAAAAGTTGGTTATTTGACTCTTCTTCAGTGCTATGAATACTGACTGTGGTTGTTAGAATATTATAGTTTAAAAACAAAGTAGTAAAATGCCATGTTTCTTATAATTTTCCTCCATTTAGTAATTTATCCCTTTATCTTGCCCTGAAGAAGGTACTCTGTTGTGTGTCCAAGATGCTCTATTCACATAGATAACCACATGAGCTGATCTCCTTGCTAGCCAAGAAGAGTGAAGGATTGGTCATACCCCACTGAGTGGAACTAACCACAGAAGAGTAATCTTGCATGTTAAAGATACTTAATGGCACCTTATCCTTTAAAATAAAAGAGATGGTGGGTTTGAATGAACTATGGCTGAGGTCTTGAGTCTCACAGCTGAAGTCAGGAACAAGACTACATGGAAGAGGTTGCTGACAGGACAGAGGACGTGTGAGTTATAGGTGGGTTCTGAGACCTTTAATGGTTGCTGGGTAAATAGAAAAAACACTGAAACACACTTTTTTATTTGTACTTCCTCTGTGGATATATCTTTGGTTCCACTAGAAAGTCTTTCTATTGTTTATGTCTCCCAAGGGATTGAAGTATGAACAACAGTAGTCCCATAAAATTAGAGCTGTTGGTCTTTCCATGAACATGAATCATGATTCATTTTTAAATCCCTTTTATGGTTTTTAGCAGCTTTATAGCCAGGGGCTAACTGGAAAACAGTGAGGGTGTGAAGTAAGCAGAAACCTTTTCTCAGCAGGCTCTGTAAGCAGTAAGTATTTAGCAAGGAAAAGAGACTCCTTCAGGGGGTGTTCCAGAGCAGGAGCCTGGTTCAGGTGAAGCTCTCAAATCTCACTGACTGTACTAGGAAAACAAGAAAGACTATGTTTCTTACAGAAATACTTAAATTTAGTTGATTCACTTAAAAAGAAATCAAACACCCTTCTTTTAAGAAGTTCTTTAAAAGATAACAATATTTTATTTCTTTGGGGTTCTATTGTGTGGGTTTTCAGTGGGGTTTTTTTGTTGGGCTTTTTTTGTAAGAGCTAAGTATTGTTAAAGTGGGGGAGAAGGAGTATGGGACATAAAAATGCAATGAAAGATACTGACAGCATTTATATGGCTTGTATATTTCTCTTGCAGCTATGCTGAGTACAAACCACAAAAAAAGAATGGAGGCAACAGAGAATATTGTGAGATAATCACAGAAAAATATTTTAAATTAGTGACTGGAAGCAAATATCCTGTCCAAAAAATAATGACTTGGTCTAAAATGCACTGAACTTCTGAGATTGTATTATGTTATTTCTTTTAAATACTAAAAATGTCAACAGCTCAATAATAACTTAATGAAAAGGAAAAGAACAGTGCCACACAAGTTGGAACTAACAGTTAGGCTTGGTAGGGCCCAAGAAATGTTTGGTATTGTAGACACACGAATGTGCATAAGGAAAATTTTTCTCTTGTTCTCTTCAAGGCTTTTTCATAGTCAGCTATGTCAGATAATATGACTAGATTATCATTTATATATTTACACGTAAATATATAAAGCTTTTCTTGTCAAAATGACAGGCTCAATAACCAAATAAATTAATTTTACACCTAATTCTGTAAGGTGCTGAGCAGTTGTCTCTGATCCAGTAAAATGTTTCCTGTCTACTTCAGTCTCATTAACACCTCTATCCATAAAAAATGTGCTGGGAGTTCATTGTTAGAAAAAAGGAAAAAAAAACCCAAACCTAAACATCCTCTAAACCCATGGATGCAATTATAGAAGATTCATTCATCCAGAGAGCCATTTTAGTGTTTTGTAAAGATCTACTTTTAAACCTGCAAGGGATTGCTGCAAATTTGAGTAGAAACAACTTTTCAATTCCCTTTTTTTTTTTTTTTTAAACGCAGGTAGTTAGATATAATTGTCATTGTATGCTCCCTTTTTTTTTTAGTTGGTATTATCAGAAGTGGGCCTGTTCTTATCTAATGTTTTTGAAAGACCACTCTATTAAAAATTTATACAGCATCTATGTATTATCATTGTTTTACTGAAATATGTAAACATGAAACATAAAATCTTTAATGATGTATTCTTTGATTCTCTGATTTAGAGGATTTGTCTGGTTCCAGTCTACCTAGACTCATGATATAAAAGGGTCGAAAAGGAAGGGCTAAGTCTCTAAAGGTCAAGTAACAGTAAATAAAATAATATTTTTATATTTTCAGTGCTTAGGACCATGAATGATTATAGGAAAAACAGAAGCTGAAAAGTATATTGAGTAAGCAAAACACTGAATAATAACTAGCCACCTCCACCCCTGAGCAAGCTTAAACTCACAGCAGCTGCTTTTCTTACTGCAA
This sequence comes from Platysteira castanea, assembly GCA_013397175.1. NCBI lineage: Eukaryota > Metazoa > Chordata > Aves > Passeriformes > Platysteira > Platysteira castanea. Next base: position 202,977 of record VYXC01006782.1, on the reverse strand, counting down.
ACAAGACAGGTTGTGAGAAAGAGCAGAAGGAAAGAATCACCACAAAACCTAAGATTAATTTGAGGGGCTCGGTCACATGTCACCTCCTTACCTACCTGCTGCACTGAGACACAATACAGTCAGGTTTTGGATAAAGATCTGAGAACCTAAATCTCTTGGGAGACCTCAGAAGCCAGGCAATGTCAGGACTATGACTAGCTTCTTTTGACCTGGTCGTGATGGATACTAGTGTGATGGTTACAGTACTTACTTCAGAAAAATGAAACTGGGGTCATCACCTGTGCTGAACATTGTGGAAAAGGTAACCAGCAGTTCTCTGCTGAGGTGTGTTTCTTCTCTTTTCTATTCTAAATTTCAGCCTACTCTTCCTTTTCTCATATTCTCAGCTGCATGTTTCCTCAGCTTGATGGAACGAAACAGTGGAGAGTCCTATGCAAGAGTGTAATGTGTCTCGGTAGGTAGGACACTTATGGAAACTGTCACCTTTGCCTTGTCTGAAATCACTGCCTTTGTTTTACTTCATTTACTTCTACCTTAGTCTGAAGTAAATAACATTCCTTGGTATCTTCTATACTTCGTGGTTCAGGCTCATAGCTGACATGGGTAGACTGGATCACCTTTCAGAATTTATGAAAATTACCTAGGATATTAAATTAAAGAAGATTACGCTTGTTGTCTTTGAAAGTAAATTTCAACCAGAATGAATAGAAATTAGTTGTTAAATAATTTGACAATGGAGGTAACATACTACCTGCCCAAAGTTTAAGTAAGAAAGCATGAGAATGAAATGGAGAATAAATTCTCAGAGCCTTTTAATTCTGACAGAACATCTGGTCATTTATACTACTCCATGTGATTCTCAAAATTACTCATTTTCAAACTTCTTTTTAAGTGTTCCTGTTTAAAATATTTGTATTCAAATATATAATGTTGCTAACTGTATCTACAAACTTGAATTATGACATTGGAATACATTCTACCCGAGGCAACAATATCACCTCTTGAAGATTTGGTAGGTGAAGTCTAGTTGGGAGCTCATCTTGTTAAGTAGACTGAGAACTTACACAACTTGGATGTCTATCTTTATGTGGTGTATCCTTTTCTTATAATAGAGGTAGGTAAAATTAATCTGATTAATTTTAAGCAATGAATTAAGAAGTGGTTAAAGTCTTAGAACTGCCTTCTCCTCTGAACTTACTGCAAATAAAGTCTTGGCAGCTTAGATATCTGAGGGAGATAGATACCTGGGGAAAGCAGTAGATGTTGTCTGCCTTGACTTCTGAAGGACTTTTGACACTGTCTCCCATAACAGCCTCATAGGTAATGTCAAGGAACATGGGTTAGATGAGTGGGCAGTGAGGTGGATTGAGGACTGCTCCTCGATTGAGGTGAATTGAGGATTGAGGTGAATTGAGGATTGAGGTGAACCTGCTTAATCAGGAGGGTTGGCCTAGATGATCTCCAGAGGTACCTTCGTATCCCCACGATTCTGTGATTCTGTGATGTAAAGTATATTTTTTTGGCAAATTGTTCCTTGTATTCGACTTAAATATAGTGACATTCTTTAGAATCACATTTTTCCTTACTGTTTTTGCCATGAAAAATCATTTTAAGTTGTTGTAGCACCATGGAAAGTTAAGTTTTCTGCTGATGTTCACAAAATGTTCTCCTGAGTCTAATCTGGTGCCTATTTACAACATTTGTGGTGTTTTGAAGTTACTTTCAGGGAGTTTTTGTGCATGCTTTTTAATAATTGAAAGTTTAGTAGTAATAATATTCTACAAGTTTGTTATTCCTTTTCAGTCCTGTCATTTCAACGTGAATTAATGTTAACAATGTAATTATTTTGCTTTAGTACAGTCAAATACACTCTATAAAACTGTTGTTTAACTTTGTTCATTTAAATGAGACTTTTAGGAACATATAGCTTACATAAAATCAGCAGTAGAGGGTGAGGTGTGCATAGCATCATAAAATTTCTAGTGAAAGAGATATACCATTACTGTCAGTTGTGGAAAAATATTTATCATGTTTAAGAATCAATGAATTTTCTAAAACAATTCTTCTATACTGCTGCCACAAGTACAAATGTCTTTTTAGGATAACTCTACCATCTTCAGGAAGCAAGAAGAAAAGCAAAGAAACAAAGAGGCAAACAAAAAAACTAACCCAAAACCACTCTTCAAAGTTTCTAGGAACTGGTGATCTAAAAAGTGACCCTTCACAGTCAGATAATAACTTAAAAAAAAAAAAGTATGTTTGAAGTTTGTCTGCCATGAATTAAAACATGACCTCTCTTCTAGTGAAGTTTTGTTTCCTGAAAGGTTTTAAAAAATTAATAGGAGTGAAAAGACTAGCACTTCAAAAATAAATTACAATAAATTAAAAAACATACCCTGACCTTTTTAATTGGAAGGAAATGAAAAGCAGTTAAAATAATATCAACTGACTTTTAAGAAGTCTTACAGAAACTAATTAAGAAATTCATAATTACAGTAGATAAAGCTGATTATATTAAAAGAGTAGTCAGAATGTTTATTAAAAAAGGAGAATATTTTTAACATGCTGAATAGAACTCAAAAAAAAAAAAAAAAAAAAAAAAGCTTGCCAGCTAGCGCTGTTAAAAAAAGAGTAAAAAATCCCATTTTCTACCACTGTGACTTTCAAGTAATAACAAAAAACTTGACTCAGCATTCAAGTAACGGTAGAGCTATTTGAACTATAAAAAATCTTACTCTAGACAACTCCAAGAGACCTGAAATGTTTAGGGTATTACGATTTGTGTGTACTTGAATTGAAAGCACAGTCTTGTCACTGGACATGATAGCTCTTTTCAGTTTCTTTGTAGGGGTAACGGGCAAGACAAGGGTAAGAAAGGATTGCAGATGACTCAGGTGAGTTTCTTGGGGTACAGGAAGGAGGTGCTATTTCTTGCTGCTATTAAAATAGTATTTCCAGTTGGTTATCTCTTATTTTGGGGGTTTAGACATATTTTTTTTATTGTTCTGCTTTTTTTTTTTCACTCTCTAACAGTCATGTTTTGATGGATCGTCAAATATGAAAATTTGCAGAGAAAGTGTAATTTGCCTCATGGAATATTTGTCTTGTCTGTGATGTGAACTAAGCCATGTCACTACTTGGCACTGTAGTATAGGTATAGACATAATTTTCTTTCTGTTGTTTTTTGTTATGAGGTGATTTTATTACTCAGATAATACCTTTTGCATTCTTTATACTGTGTGTTTATTTTCAAAGTTGAACTGTTGACTTGCTTGAATAAAAAAAACTAGAACTACAGACTTTCTTACTTTTGGAGCTCTGAAAAGAAGGATGTGGGTTGACAAATGTAGAATCAAAACACATCTATTTCTGATGCATTTGGATGCAGTCTCTGGAATTAGTTGGTTTTTATTATCAGGGTAAGTGGTTTCTGTTTCTGGAAAATAACTTACAATTTTCAAATAGAAAACAATGCAAACGAGCAAAATATGCAAACATATTGAACAAACTTTGTAAGTTATTTTAGAGCAAAATTATCCTTTTAATACTTGCTAGTCTAGTAAGTGTCGGAACCTGAAAAAAGGGATGGGACTATCACAGCTAACAATGATTTATCACTTGGAAAAATAAAACAGATAAGGCATCAGTCTCAGAGGTCGTGGATTTAGAGTAGTAAGTCATCCATAGCTAAGAAGATAGTCACGAGTTTTCAGTTTACATGGCCAGATATAACTTTTTAGCCCAATGGACAGCTACAGGAAGTTTTGTTTTGACTTTATAACCTATTGCCTTTAGTACTTTCTACTGCACTGCGTCTGTCTTTCATCCAATAGCTTGTTAACGCACCTACACACATAAACTTCTATTATAACTTCTAAATTCTTAACTTAAGTTATAAAATCACACTACTATACTTAAAATTCCTCCACCATATTACCTAATACAGTTTCTCATTAACTTAGAGCATAGTCATAACTGTAGAAACATAGGTTTATAATTTCTCTGTTTAATTTCTATATTTTTATCATTACATCAACCCAAGCTCTTTCCAGAGCTGTAAATCAAACTCTTGTGTCCGTGAAAGTTTCTACTTTTCTGTTTCCCACAAGTAAGCACTAGTTAAGTGGGGTTCCCAAAAACATGGAATCTTGTTTTACAACAGTCATCCAATGTCCTTAACCAGCCTGCTCAACTTTGTATGCTTCCCTGAGTTAACTGAAGGAACAGTTTTAACAAGAAATGTAGATATATTGGGGATAAAAATGACATTACCTAGTGAAACACCAAACAGAAGTGTCATAGAGACACACACACTGATGTCACTTACAATGCAAGACATGCTGAATAAAAGGAATCACAATTCCCAGAGGGGTCAATGTACACAATATTTAATGGGAAAACTGCTCCACAATTCTGAAACATGGAGAAGACCTGACAGCACTAACAGCTTTGAGAGCAGAAGATGAGGCTCCAGTCTATGACATCTGACATTAAAAAAAAAAAATCTGTCTCCCTAGTTACTAAATGCAAAGAATAAAAAGGACTTGTCAGAATGGGGTGACTGAGTCACTGTTTCCTTCAGCATGACTAAATCCAGGACAGAATAGGACACAAATATGTACATATAATGGGGTTTCATTTTTTGTCCTTCCAAAGGTGGCAATTTATATTGTTACATGTCAAAAAAACATTATACGATATAAACAGAACATTAAAAATATACGATAAAATTTCATATTCTTTGAAAACCACAAATTGAAATGAGTTTATTTTTGCATGACCACACTAGCAGCTATGTCTTATTCACATAATGGTCTTGTAGGCAGCTGGATTTATAGCAATAAAACCAATGAACAAGAGAGCTCTTCGTGTAGCAGAGGAGAATATCTTCATTGTTACTGAAAGGTCCTGAAAAGATATCTAAAGACAATAACACAAAATAATAAAATTATGTATCTAAGACATCATTTTCCTATTTTGTCAGGAATATGTAGCAATTTTCAGTTTGTCATTGAGATATGTGCATGACTTTCAAATGACATTAGGTATTTTAGTGTAAGTCACCTCAAAAATGCTTTTGTGTAAAAAGTAGTTTAGCTATTACATTCAATTGATGCATAAGATATTGGAGCAGCTCAAGGAAAGGGAAGGGAATGAAGAATCAGAATGAAAAATTAAATGTGGACTAAAAAGAATCAGGAAAACTTATTTCTCTACCTTGTGGCTAGTTTAACAAATTACATTCTATATACAACAGGTTGTACTTGTTGTTTTATTCCCTTAATAAATAAATATCTTCCCCAGAGAAACAAAATCTTCTAGCTTGTCATTTAGTTTGTAAGTTAGTTTGACCACCCAAGTCCAGTTTTTAATTACTGGAGTTGCTAAAATTGATTTATCTTCTAATGTCCCAGTGGGGAAGAAAATAGAGTTTCTGGTGAAAATAGCAGCTTAGAGTCATGAAAAGGACACACCATTTTGCCATGTCTTCTGTTCTTCAAGTGCAAGGCAGTATTTTAAATAAATAAAAGTGGAATCTATGGGATAAAACAGTACCTAAATTGTCTGAAATTTCTCTAACAGACCTAATTTTAATTTTACACAGATTTGTGATCATTTCAGTTATAAAATACCTATATATATAAATTGGTTTCTTCCAGAAAAGCTACTGTGATCGATTTAATGTGCTTTGGATTCTTTCTCCTCAATTATTCTAATAGGCTTCATTTACTATATACTGCATTCAAACTCTGTCTCCTTTCTCCAAGTGGGGAGATATTTTGAATTCTAAAGCAGACCAAGACAACATGCCTTTAAAATGGAAGGAAGCTACAAATCTCAATCACAACAGTTTGCTTTTAAAAAAACTCATATAGTTTTGACTGAAATTAAATTTTGATTGATAAATCTCTATGTATTTTTCTGTATAAATATAGATAGTTACCTAGATTTATTGAAATGTGTACACAGTCACGAGACAGTTATTTTTTACCCATAAGATTTCTGGAGGAAAGTTACGTAAGTGCATTATATTCTTGGAGCAAATGGGTGACATTCTGCATTTACAAATGATGACATTTACAGCTTCACTGCTACTTGCTTTGCTCTAACTAGAAACAGCATTGCTATGCAAAGTATTTAATGTGCTAAGATAGTCTCAAGGCAGTCAAAAAATGGGGGAAAAATGGAAAAAAGGCATCAGTGTCTCCATTAAATGCTAATGTTAGGGGCATATTAATGAAATTTTGAATTTTTCTGATTTTGAAGATGTCTTCATCTTTGTCTACAAGTACAGAACATATGGCAATGCCAAACATCTGCAACATCAGTCCTTGTCTGCAGGAATAACTTGACAACAATATAAGCAGCCAACATAATTTACAGGAGATCAACAAGTGCTTATAAATGGTATGAGCATGCTGAAAGTGATATCTTCATGATCAAGAATCTCTTTGCATCATTATTATGTTTCTTTACATCTTAAACCTGATTATGCATGAGGTCTGTCCAGCTTGGAGCAATACTCTGATGATGCACCTCACTTACATCCTTTTTCTCACATCAGAAACCAGTAGGACATCTTACTGTCCTTCTTAAAGTTTGATCAGGAAGATAAGTTAATTTAGAACTTTTTTATATTAAATGAATCAAGTGCTGAACACATAAATATTCTGTGATATTACCAGAGTGAACAAATTCATGTGGTTATTTTCAACATCCAGAGATAGGATACTGATAATTCTGAAGATAAGATCAACTTAAATAACAAATTTGAGTCAAATAAAAGGAAATATGATCACTGTGTGGTAAAGAAATTCAGTTCTGAGCCTTTTTCTTATTTCTGGCTAGATCATCATTTTCCCACAAAAATGCAAAGACGCAGCCTTCACAGCAAAAATATTCAGAAATATTAAAGATTCAGATATCCTTCATGAACATTATAGACTGGCAAGATCCTACATAATATTTGATTTCAAAATTGTATTGCTATGTATTTCAAAAATTCTCAGAATTGGCCTCTACTGATAGTATTTGGGGTGATGGTTTTGTTTTCTCTTTGATTTTATGAAGGATTATTTTTAAGGTATAATTTTGAGACTTGTGTTGATTGGCCCACTTAGACTTCAAATTTTATTTATGGGAGAATAGATCAGCCACAGTGATGTGCACAAATCTGTCTGTTTCACAGCTAAAAATGTGCATCAGTGGACTTTAAGTACTTTAATTCCTAGGTAGAAATGTAATCCAGTGGATTAGACACCTGAGCAGCTCAGAAAATTTTCTGTTTATTCCATTCTCTTGCTCTAATGAGTCTCTTTTACTGCCTCCTGCCTCTTGCATTCCTGTTTGTTCAGCTTAGTGTCAGTAGGAAAACAAATTTTCTAAGGATGTTTTCTAGAATGCTCTTTGGCCTAATGTTTGGGACACTTGAGGAGTGTAGGAAATGGGATTTCAATTCCTATGTGGTTGAGCAGATCTAAGAATCAGAGAGACAGCTTGTCTTCTATTTTCTGACATCCATCTCTGCTTCCATTGATGACTATAGAGGTTCATGCAATGGATTACAAAGGATGGAAAGAGAAGGATAGAATTTAGTCTGGCAGAGGTACTGGGTCCATTATATATTGCATGGCTTGACCCAGAAAGACAATTTGGTTAAATGACTGGCATTTTCTTGGCAATATCAGGAAAATACAGAAATCAAATTCTTAATATACATTCGCTTTGTATGCTAGAGATGTCCCTTTCTATCTGCCTGGGTTTTGTTGTTTGATGGTTTGTGGGTTTTTTTGTAAAAAGATTATTTTGAACTCCATTTTATGTGAATATAGAGGCCCCATTATGTTGTTTCACAATCCACATATTATTTATGTTATTTCAAAAAGATCCCTGACTCAACGATTGCCACCAACTCTACCCTACCCGACCCCCTTATATTTTGCAGTAGTACTCTATTACCTTGGCACTGGTATACTGGGCTTGTCTTTGGATTTTGCCTTATGATGTTGCAAAAGGAACAACATTCTCTGCCAAAGTAAAATAAAACAGCTACACTGATGTAGCTGAAATACTACCTATTTACATCATCAGAAAATTTAGCAAAATTTTTAGCCATTTATGTTACAAGATTCATCAAGAAATGCAAGGTTATTGACTCCTTCACTTTATCAGAATGATGAACTAAATCCCCAGTACAGTTAATAATTACTTTAGTCACTAATTTACCTACACAGGGTGTTGCTCTGAGCCCTTGAATCCATGAAGAATACCTGCTGGCAATATTCAGCAAAATGGTGCTTCCCAGCACAGGGATTTCCCACCAGAGCACTTTGTCAGCACAGCTGTTCATCATTATGTACAGTGAGCTACTCCACAGCCTCTATCTTTTACATAAAAGGAAATATTGCAAGATTCTTCACCTCAGAAACAGTGCTAAATATCAACAAAATCTTTCTGCCATCTATAAGGTCTTTATGAGTATGTGAACATGAATCACGAAGAATTTCTATTTTATTTTTTTAAATGATGGAATTTTTTGTTCTTTTCTCCTTTTTCCACACATCATATGGACACTCAGCAATTTCTGCACACAGAGTCATGATGATAAGAAAACAATAACTTTTTATAGCACTGATTATATAGCATGCTACTCTACCACTTGTTTCTTGGGTAGCAGACAGGAATGTGAAAGGGTATATAATTAAAAATGTGTATGTGTATATATATATATATATAAAAATTGCAACTGCCAATCCTTCGGCTGTACTATCCAATGCAGGAATTTGTGGGAGCTCTGCAGATCCTGAATAAAGCTCATTTTATAAATTCTATATTTATAACTGCAGATGCTCATACAGCACTCGTGTATATACACTCGTGTATATGTGTAGCTGCTGTAGAATTTAGTGTAAAATGACTGTATTCCACTCTACCATCCACTTCAGAAATTTTAAGCATCTAGTAGTAATCCCTTGCTGTTAACTGTAGCACAGAAGAACTAAAGCAAAGGCTAATAACTCTTATCCCATCTAAAAAGTATAGGCAGAGCTGTCATTAAGCAGTTTCCATTGACTGAATACAAGAAAAAGCTAAATGATAAGATTCAGCAAGGTCCTTTACCTGAGTAAGGTTAGATGAAGTGGAACCCTATTCTTAAAATTTTCCCTGAAGTCTCTAAGTTTGGCTAGGCTCCTATAATACCTTGTAACTTTGTTTGAGCTTAGGTAGACACATAATTTTCATCACTCTGATTTTTTGAGGCCCACTGTAGAGCAGAGAATTCAGCTCAGTGTCCTCATTGCTTGCTGCTGTGTGTGTGTTCCGACAGTATGCATAAGAAAAGTCATAAGCAGAACAGGAGGGTAAAAATCTGAAAAAAGGCAACAATCAAAGACATAATATTTCCAGTTTGATTTTCACTCTCTATGTTAAAAATGTTGAAAATAAAACAATAAGTACTTCCCAAAATGACTAAGAACACATCAAAAGTATATTCAAAGTTTGAACTGACTCACATTTTTCAATATTCAAGGCAAGGAATTATTTTTTCCGTCTTTGTGGGACTTTGAACTGACACTGACATTTTGATGTATGATGTTTAGCTTTTTTCACCCCTGTGTCTTCTGTTGATGGCTGAAGATACATTTAACATATTTAGTGCTCTACATAATGCAATAGAACACGTTTAAATCTCTAATGTCATGTTTTAGTAGAATACTCCTGTGCTAATAATATGATAACTCTTTACTGATAGATAATTTTATGTAGGCTCTATGCATAATTCAAATTACTAGTACTTATGGTCCCTATTTTTTTATTCACAGTTTTAAACGAAACTCTCATTTGTTTTAAGGAAGTTTATCGTGAATGAAAACTACACTGTTATTTTGTTTATTTTATCCAAGTCCTCTTGAGTCAATGGGCATCTTTGTAGGGGCTTGCATGGTGGGATTTATGCCACTGAAGAGCGACCTTTCAGTGAAGCTTGAGAGAATGGGGCTCACTTCCAAAAATTTGCATATTTAGGCTTGATCTTGGATTTATTCGCAAAAGGGTGTAAGGATCCAAAGTTCAGTTTTGTTGTGTGCACAATTATGTCTCATTGCTTTTTCCCTCACAAATTGTTCAACCTATCTCTCTGAAGTCTAGGGACACAATCTAAAGCAGGTAAGTATTAATATAAATAGCTAACTGCTATTTTTGAAATCCCTATTCAGGTATTGCCTAATCCTTTAAGAAGCAAGATCTCTTTCAATTCTCAATATAAAGCTACTCACAGAGAGGGTTTCCTAGATCATTTTAGTAATACTCAGAAACTATCCTTTCTTGGGAATAACTAGGAGGGAGAGAGAGATGTAAAAAAACATACATGGAAGGCCACTGAAAGCTGTCCAGTGACAGTGCCTCTTGCCTCAAAGTTCAGTTTATAGTATCCCAGCTAATCTTTACTTCTCCACCCTTTTGAGAGAAAAACAAATGAAATCATAATGGTTAAAAATTATAAATTTTGTCATTTAAGTGATGTTTTAATACTGCTGTGGATGAGAGGAAGTTCTTCTATGTTCTCCCCTTTTCCCATAGCTCGGATCTGAAATATAAATAATTTATTGTTATTCACCATTCATGAGGATTTCTCCTTGGAATTTTGAGGGGATCATCTATAATGGGATCTGTACGAAGTCCTCAATGTGTTGTTAATAATACTTTTTCATGATTTATTTATAGTTATTTCCCTGGTGTCAGTGTTTGCTTCCAAACTGCTGATTTTAAACTGACCTTTCCCACTGACTCCCTTCTGTTCAGGGCTGAGCATGGCAACTTAGTAGTATCACAAATGTCTTTATGTCAAATGTAAAATACTTCTTATATAAGAGATAATGCATATATGTATTACTGTATTCTGCATTGGTATATTACGATTGCAGTATTTCTTTGGAGTTTTCATTTCATACTAACATTACTTTTTATGAACTTTCAAGTTGGGGTCATTTTCTTAGGACTAATTCTTATTCTTTAATTCCTATGATGTCATTTACCTACCTGTGAAACTTTTTAGACTGGCAAAGTTTGCTCTGAAAGGGATGTTGGGCTGTGGTGCTTCTCCTGAGGTCTGATAGATTTGGTTACAGCCAGAGGAGCCTTTTGTTAACCTTCCTTTGGTTTGATAAACAGGCTGCCATTTGGGGGAGATGTTCCTCCTGCAATATAGATGTGATTGCAACTGGGAAAGACAGTTTCACTTCATTTAGCTTTAGACTAATCAGGGAAATAAGTAGTAGAAAAAAATCTTGTCTAGTGAAAAGTGCATCGCACTCTGGTATTTTTAGATAAAACCTGTTTTCCTCACAGATGGTAAACATTAAATTTGCAGCTACTGGATTTTGCATTTGGGAAATGGCTCCTACCTGACATGTAGGCTGATTTTGCAAGCATTGAAGAGTATGGGGAGGCGTCACTGATTTCTGAAGACCTAATCATATGTGCAAAGCTCTCCTTTTTCATAAGTATTTTAAGACTGGAATTAAAGCAGGTTTTCTACCTTAACAAACAAACAAATAAATTATTGTAGTTCTTTCAAGCGAAAAAGGTGAAGGTAATCCTTCATTTCTTCATTTTATTTTGTTTCACACAGGAGGCCTATTAAGTCACCCATTAATCTGTTATTTGTTTTGTGTTCTGTTTTAATTTAATTTCTTTGCATTCTTGTGACAACATCCTTTTCACAAACACTGTGAGGCATTAATAAGTAGGCAAAATCAAGTAAGTTCCACTATGAACTACTCAGCTTAAAAGTTGGCATAGGTTAATCTGTGCTGTTGTCTGGAAATTAATTAACCAGACACTGAAAATGCTGGTTAAAAAATAATTCTTTTTTCTCTGTTGTTCATTCTATGATGTGTCTCTACATCCCTTGGTTCTTTGAAAAGAGTTGAAATCCAGTTTAACATACAGATTTGAACCATATTTTTTTTCAGTGATTGGCATTTGTGGTTTGCTGTCATAATTGTGCCTTGTTTAAATTAAATTACTATTTTTTTGTTTTAAGTTGTTTCTCAAAAAATCTACTAGCAAAGGTTAATTTCGATGTAATATGTTTTTGTTTGCCTCAGGGCAGCAGGAACATAAAAATATGAACATTCATAGCATATCAATAATATAATTAATTAATCTGGGATATTCATGGCTCGATAGTAACATGGAATGTGTTACAGTGTTTCTATTAATAAAAATTACTGATTTGAAAGGAATATGGGTCCCCCCTCCCCCAATCACCCTGAAATGTGTTAAAACATTAGTCTATGAATCTTTCTCTTTATTTCCCAGAACACTGAGTCATTTTGTATAAAAATTGAGTCACCATTAGAAGAAAGTAATCCTCAGATACACTTGTAATAATGCAGAATCCCTTTAAAAGACACCAGTGAAAACTGGGTTAGCTGTAGCATGCATTCACAGGAAATCATAGGCAAAGCTAATATCCACTTTGTTATGCAACCTAACATTTTTCATTCTAAATGGAATTACGGGGTTTTTTGTTGCTGTAACGAGAAGGCAACATCTCTCAGAGATTTCGAGAGAAGCACAATTTCTTATAGAACTGTTGGTTTAATGCCATAGTGTGAAGAAGCTGAACTGCCGTCCTAAGCAAGGGCAAGATCAATGGACATATTCTTCCCTTATTATTGCATAGGTGATTAAAAGTTGCCTTATGAAAATCACTGTTTTATTATAGACTAACAGCAATACCCATTCACAACATTGTGGTCATCTGCCTCTGTTTCTGGAAGCGGAACTGAATCCGGTATAATCAATAGTAGAAGGGAAGGAAAATTGGGTCAGGAAAAATATAGCTTCAAAATGAAATAGCTGCATATTAATAGAAAAATGGAATGCAAATAAGAATTCTTACTTGTAAGAAAAGAAGCTTCCATCAATGTACAAAATTGAAATACTAATGAAAGGGTCAAATCTGATGAGGGGTTTCTTGTGCTGCAACTTTGCTTAGTGCTGCCAATATAATTCTCACTCTATAAGGATATTCCCCAGTAACTGCTGCTGGTGGGTTCATAGTTAGCTACACCATTCAGTACTTGTACATGGGGGCTTATATGTCATTTTGAATGGGTCTGCAGTAAAAATGAATCATCTCTTAGTCATAGACTAGAACATAAACTTCAGTTTCCTTCTTTATCAGTGGATTGAAAGATAATCTCTGTGTGTTGAACGTGACAGTATAGCCACAATATCTTCAAAGCTGCCTCTCAGTAGGCAGAGGTGTGTTTTGTGAAATAAAATAATTCCTCACTTAAATTTTATGCTACTAAATGTGTTCTTAGAAGGGTATCAATATCATGCACTCACCTTCAGATTAAAGTATCAACAGTACTTGTACCTTTTTAAAAAAACCCTCCATGTTTGTATCTCATTTGAATTTGTCTCAGTTTATCTTATTGCCTTTTTGTTGTTGTTTTTGAGACTTTTCCCTGCCAAGTAAGTGAGTTTTTGTGATCATAAAGGTACTTTTATATTGCAATTAAGTTCTATTTCAATCTTTTTGCAAAACCTCAGCGGACTTGGGCTCCAAAGTCTAAAGAATGGAATTTCATTATATGCGTACGCCTTAAATGCAGTAGATACTTGTTACCCTTAAGATTAAAGAGACACCTAGAGATGTAACTCAGCTCTCTACACTGACAACGTTTGAAACTAAGAGAGATGAATCCTATTGTTTTTATTCTTCTCCTAAGGTCCTGCATTCTTTTGCCTGTTCTTTATTCACATTGTTAATTTCTTAAAATAAAAATCTCAGAATGGATTGCAGTGTTCTTCATAGGGATGAAGTAATCTCTCCTTTCTTAAAAAACTGCTTCCTCCTTAAATATCCAAAGATAGTATCAGTTTATCACACTGGAATCTTCTCTTCAGTTGCTCTAAAAAACCCCCAGACCCTTGGGGCTTTCCTAGTCATTGATTTGTAGGTTACTGCCCATTGCTCTTCTCACTTTCACATACATTCTGAAGCTATGGCTTCCATTCTGTGCTCCTGTATAAATCTGTGCTTTGCTCTGGATAAAGAATTCTTGTTTGAAGGAAAAGGAACAGAATACTAAGTGTATTTGTAGCATGCTGCCTGGGTGTTTTATCCCCTTTAGATCAGTCATCTGTAAGATTTATCATCTGTGATTTTCTATTTACTTTCATATCTTTGATGAAAACATTTGCTTTACAGCATGCTGAATTAGAGCTGGAAGCCATATACTTCTTTATTCTATTACTAATTCTAAAAGTGTTTTTCTCTGTCTTGGGTTTTCAGTTTCTCTACTCCAGTTTCTTCATTTGTAAAATAAGGATAATTCTACTTTATTACTCTCAGAGGCAGGGCACCAATAAAGTACCATGACATGAAACAAAACCAAAACCAAACAAAATCAAACAAATTAAAAAAAAAACAACCCAAAAACATTGGGAAGAGATTAAGAGGTGAAGAGAAGGCAGGCAGGAGTGAGATAAAAGTAACCCTACCACAGAAATTGCTCTGTAGACTTACAGTCAGCAGAGGCTAGTTTACTAGAGAGCATTTATACACAGCTGTATGCCTCTGCCACAACCTTTCCATCAGTTCCTTTTCCAGAAGAGCAAAGCAGTAGGGATTTGCACTTGTACTTATTGCAACCTTAATTATCCGAGCAATAAGAGAAGAAACACTGATACAGACTTCTGGTAATTTAAGATAAAATAGCTTGATCTTAACCTGTCAAAAAAAGAGATCTGTTGGGGGTTTTTTTAACCCAATTTCACACCGTGTATTTCACTTGATGAGAAATGAGTCTTAGGTTCCAAAATTTGGTGTAAACAGGGTTTTTTTCTTACGTCCAAATTATGAAGTCAGGAAGTTGTGAGCCTGGAAGTACAAGGGAACTTGGAACTAGAAACTTTCAGATTTCTATCTCTCTGTGTACCTCAAAAATTCTGTTAAATGAAATGGATATGATCTAAAGTTTAAGAGCCTGGAAGCAATAATTGTGGTGCACTAACAAGGAAGTAAAAACTCTCAAATCATCCTATGAAAAAGAAGAGCTTTGTATCCATCTATCTTCTCATTGTAATGAAGATTTTGCATATTGAAATTTATGCTTTTGGGGGGGGTTTTGAAGATGTGTGTGAGTTTGTGTGTTTGTGTACGTTAAATATTTCAGAACAAGCAACCATTAAAGATATGCTGAGCTTCTGTCCAGGAGGTTGGGTATTTTCTTAATTTCTAGTCTTTGTTCTCAGACATGATTCTTTGGTATTAAACAACACAGAAAATATATCTGCATTGATGATATGTCTCTAGAGCTCTTTCTCAGGAGGATATTAACACAATTAAAAATCTTGGATAAAAATAGGGGAAAAAAATTAAAAAGTGTGAATGGGCTGCATGACCCAGTTAGAAACATATTTGGTGAGCTGCCATGAAATAGTTAGGGAATGAAAAAGGCACCATAAAAAATTCTGCATCCTGTTGGGAGCTCTGATATCTTCAGTAAGAATATTGATACAAAGACTTGTTGTTGCAAACAGACAAATAGTGCTTGTGAGTCATTGCTTTGATCCCAAAGTACCAGGCAAGAAAAATTGTCTCTGTTCATAAAGCAACAAATTCAGTAAATGGTGAAAAACAACTCACCAGCTTACATAAAAGAGCACACTATCCATGCTGCGTTAAAAGTTTCATTAATTGTTAAGTTTTACCTGTTTTACTTCTATTCATGTATTCTGCATATATTTGCATTGCAAAAGCAATGCCTTCTTTATATTACAGAGTGTGTGGATCTAAAACTGGAGCTTTCTAAAAATAGTCTAAAAATAATTTTAAAAAATATTCTATAGTAAGCAGTGCTGGAAATCCTTCCTGGAGAGTTTCATTTAGATGTTTGTAGAGATGTTGGGATGTTTATTTGGTAGCACTGCCTGCTAGTTACTTGTGCTTGATTAGATGTTCAACTCAAGCATTATCTCTATGGTCCTTGCGGATGCCTGACTTCATATTTAGGGTCTATTCTACAAAAATAAAGTTTTTGTTAGTAATGCAGTCAGTGGAGAAAGATGAGCAGCTCTGGAGACCATAGGAAACACTGACTTTTTCTCAGACAAGTTTTTCCTAATTAAGTCAAGGCAACCATCCTACAGAAAGCGGACACTGCTGGGAGCCTTCCTCTTAGGAACCAGTAAGGCTTGATTTCAGGAGCAGGCAGTGTAAAGAAGCAGCTATTTCTCATCTTACCTTGGTAGTATTCACACAAGGTGTAGAAACCTATTTTACAGACTCAGCCCCAAAATAGATATTCCAAATGAGGATAGAATTTATCTTTCTGGTGAACTGGGGTGACTTCAGACAGGCTAGAAAAATCATGGGGCCATAAGACAGTGAGGCAAAAGGAAGTTGTGTGCATGAATAATGAAAACATTCAGAGAATGGAAAATAATTGTCACTGAGCAAGCCGTTTTATTTTATTTAGATTTCATTTGCATTACTCTTTAAATTCCCATGGGAAAAAAGACAACAAATCAGAACTGTGCAACCACAGCCCAGAGAGTAGATTCTGCAACCTTCTCCCATTTAGCAATTTGTTTTTCTTACATTTCCTTTTCTAGCAATAAATATCACTTAGTGGGTTGAAGTGTTTGACAAAAGACAGATTTGTGTTTTTCTGTTTGTACTTAATGAACCCTAAATACACACAGACAGACGCACATGTGTGTGCTTATTTGTGTGTTTATATCTGTATAAAGACTTTACTGGAGACCAATATGTATAGGAGATGTTCACAGGGCAAAAAAAGTACAGTTCAAATTAAAAAGAAGAGAGGGAATTGCAATTTCTGCATAATAATCATAAGTTATGCAGTTCTGCAAACATATGTGAAATAATGTATTAATCTATTAATTTTCACTTTATGATGGCCATTTTTAATAAGAAAAGATTGGGAGAAACAGTATTTCTTTAAAATTATACATTTTAAATTGGAAAATACAACTTTAGATAATTGTATGGGTTTTCAAGCAAGATGCTTTGCATCATATTTACATCCAAATAAAACCAGACCAGTAAGTAAAGCCAGGAATGTTCATTGCCATAGTTCATTCTCTTTGTGCCAGTACTCTAGTGAATGGGCACAATAATCCATTTTAAGAAGAGCTGGTGAAATACTTTGTATGTAAAAGAAAGACCATAAAATCCTCCTGGAGTTGTAGGTATCTTCAGTAAGAATGTTTTTATTGTCACAAGCAATGGTAGCAAAAAAGGGCAAAGAAGGTTAAAGAAAATACTAGAATAAAGAATTATTTTCATCTGTGATTGCTTTGTTTGTTCATGTGTATTAGTTATATAAAGTAGCCTTCTGATCTGTATCTAGGCAACACAAAATTGCTCCATTTTAATAGTAAGGTATGAACGTAAATAATCATTTTAATAGGCATATACTGCAGAAGAAATAAATGACTGGTTTGCCCTTCTGTAAAAGGTAAAGAGAAGCAAAAATTCCGTTTTTGAATAAAGGGTCAACAATAATTAGATTTACTAAAAACTTTCAACAAAGTACAAGCACAAATAAGAAAAAGTCCTTTAATTTTATCTCCAATGATGTAACTTGAAGAAACTTCTGTACACGGTCACCCTCACTTTTGCTTTTCTTCATTGGGAGGAATAAATTCATTCCTATCAATGTTTTACCTAGACAGATGAGAAACAGTGACTTCTGGGGATCCAAATATGAAAATTAATTTCTAGTGGGTTTTTCTTCTTTCCTCAATTTATTTAATACTTCACAGCATTGTATTGTATTTCTTGTCAGTATTCTTTAGAAGCAGGATAGAGTGAAATGGAACGAAAAATGTTGCGTGTGGTCATTCCTAAATATTCTTCCTTCTGCTGAACATTAATCTAGGGACAGACAACATGCAGCGGAAGTGCTTTTAATGTGGTTAATGGTAACTTGTTTTCTTTAACTCTCAGAGGACTGAGAGTTGTAATTTTAGGATTATGTTCTTGAATACATGATAATAGGGAGAAATATGAAGTATGTAGGTGTAGAAACCAACCCAAAAAGCTTAGCCAAAACTGCAGAATGTGAATTCCTAGCCCTCAGAACCAGTTTCTAAAGAAACAATTATTTTTATTACATTCACTTGTTGAAAATAACAAATAGAAAATTATTGGGTTTGTAATACTATTTTGAAACACTCAAAACATGAATATTTAGCAGTGTCTAACCTTTTTTTCTCCACAATAACATCTGTTTCATAATCAGAAGAATGCAGGATGAAAACAACGAAGTCCATATACTCAACATTTACATTTCATAAAATAAGATACATACATGCAAATCCAGAAGCAATTTAGACTTTGCTGTATATTTAATACATCTTTTGGAACTGTCTCTCTTAGTATTTTGCTGTTGTAAAGAATTTGAAAGCATCAGAGTGGCTTCAGAAAATAAATATTTTTGGTTTTATACCCAAAATAAATCAAAGCTTTTAAGGCTTCTCAGAGATATCTGCTGTGAAGAATAATTTCAGAAGATCTGTCTTTATCTCACTGGAGTAACCAAATAAAGTCTGGATACAGCCGTATTACCAGTTTATAAAATTCCTCCATGTTTTCTTTTGCTGCAGATTGATTTGTTCAACATTTATGCCTTCTACTGCTGGTTGATAATTTTCATATTCTTACAACTACTTTGCTAGAATTTGAGCCCTGCAACCTCTTAGTTTTGCTTGTTTTGTAGAGGATCTTAGTTGCCTTCAAACATATTGAGAACCATTTGTAGTAGAAATTAGCAAAGACACACAATTTTTAGTAGGGATATATTGGAGTGCAGGTGAATCAAGAGTGCTTGCTGCTCTAATGCATGTCAGCTAATGCCAGGAGAGCTGGACTGATTCCACAGGAATAAGATTCATGTGGGAGATTTTGATAGCATGTTTCAATTTGTTAAAAGAAGTGGTAGTACAAATTAGCACATAAAATACCATAGTTTTGAGAGGCACATGAATTGCTGTCACAACCTTGCTCAGCCCTGACAGACAGCAGCAGTTTTTTCAGCCATCTCTCTGACCTGCACTGCTTCCCAAGTGGGATCTCTGTAGTTTCCACCTTTCTTGTGCTTTCTTTAGAGAGTAGTAACTGATAACCTTCTTCCCTGCTCTTTCAACATCACCTCGCTGGATTGGAAGATGAGTCCTGTCTGACACCCTTCTGTGGGTGCACCCCTGGTGGCACATACAGGAGGTGCTGAGGTGGTGCTTGTCATGCCCTTAAAGATTATTCCCATTAAACTTGTCTTGTGAAGAGTGATTGCTTAGTGGCAGGTCAGAGCAAGACTGTAATTCAATGTTTTAATCTGTCTTCTAGAAAAGGTGGTAGGTTTTTTCTTTTCTCTCTCCTGCCACTCTCTATAATAGAAGATTTTCTGAAGATTAATCTTCCTTTACAAAAATTTGCCCCTGTGAGTAGGGTCCTCCTACAATTCCTATCTTTGTCTGAGAGGCCAAATTATTGATAATGTTATGAATATTTTCTAGCAATTGATTAAGGATTGAATTACTTTGGTTTTGAAATATGTTGTTTTGATTACAACAGCAGTGAGCACTGGGGAGACAAGGAGGAGGGTATTCCCAAAAATCGTATCTGACACTTGGGTATTGTTGCTTCATCATTTCCAGTGGTCTCTCAGAAATCACCAAAACTGAATCCATCCTGGAGAAAAAATTAAGAGCTAGAGCATAATTTAGAGATACTTAGAAATCCCAGAGTGTTCTAAAGACACTTCTAGGTTAGTCCCTTTATTCCAGTATACTTTATTCAAGTTTTGTCACATGGTCTGCAAATCACTTCATGGATATGTAAACATAAACCGTGCAATAACTGAAACCATGACTATTAGATGAACAAAGTAATTGTATCCGGAGGTTCACTTAAAAAAAAAAAAAAGGGGGGACTCATAATTCATTACTGTTAACCTTTATAATGATTTAGTGCTATAAAACATATATTATTAATCAGAGAAGCACAGAAGAAAGCACCAAAACCCAAACCCAAGAATAAATACATTAGTGAGGAAAATCCCACATTACCTGGAACATTAAATTAAACAAATCTAATCAGCATTTCCTTTTCTGAATTATGAATGTAATAACTGAAAATCTAAATCCTCCCTAAGGCCCATAGTAATTCTATTAGGAAGCCATTATATACCACTTAAGGAAGTTTGTGTGATGCCTATGAAATGGTAGCTATTGTACGACAAACTCTGCTACCAAGTGACTCATATTAAAATGTCTGAAATTTACATGTTGGTTCTTACATCTTATTTTAAAGGACGAGTTTTACCTCCCCGTTATTACAACTTTAAAAATCAAATTACATCACCAATGACATGGACAATAACATACAAAGAGAAAAATACTGCCAGATAATAAAAAGTGAACAATGAGTAGGACAGCCTCCCATCAGGACCACATTTCACAGAGTAGTGGTCACTTCCACCTGCCAATTTATTTTAATGTTTATATTGTTATTTATGTATTATATTTTTATTTTTAGGTTTTTGATTTATGCATATATATAGTATTATTGAGAATAAGCCTAACTGAATGCCTTGTAAAATCTTCACTTAAGTAAGAGCTGCAAAGTCAAATCTTCTAAATCATCAGATTTTGGCCAAAACTGTTTCACCTGTTATGAAAATGTTGTAGGACAAAACTGATCATGACCTTCCAAATTTATTCAAAGCTTTATAGAAAATATGATATAATGTGCTAAAACAATCAAGCAACTTCATCTTTTCACAGATTGGAGCATAAAATATTATTATCTTCAATTTCTTTTTTCCATGTTGAAGGAATGTCTCAGATTACCAAAAAAAAAAGCCCATCTAACTTATGACACCACTTTATCAAAGTTGTCTGGCAAACATCACAGTTATAGATGTTTTGCTTGGTGTTTCTCTAGGATTGCTTTAACTTAGAATAGTCAAAATATACTTTAAAATATTCTGATCTCTGTTTAAATGATTGGATTGCTGAGGCTATGGAAGCAATATAAAAGGGGTTATATATAGCTGAGGAAAGGAAGCAACACAACATGGTGAGGTAACTCATTATGTCTTGCAACAGAAATGGTGCATAAGAGGATGAGAATTGTCCATGGAACAGAAGCAAGAATGACCCCTACTAATGATCACTTGTTAAGCACTACCCTTTTCCCTGTGGTCAGTCCTTGCAGAAGTCTGCTATATGAAATCACATTTCCTTTTCTAACAGGTTCATGATGTCTGACTGCCTAGTAGGCATATCATTTTTGCTAAATGCTGCTTTTTCACATTTTCCTACTTTTTTCACCCCACCTGGAATACTCTGCCCAGCTCTGGGGCTGTCAACCTAAGGAGAACATGGATTTAGCTGAACAAGTCCAGAGAAGAGCCATGAAGATGATTGGAGAGCTGGAGCACCTCTCCTATGAAGAGAGACAGAGAGTTAAAGTTACTCAGTCTGGAGAGGTAAAGGCTCCGGGCAGACCCTGTAGCAGCCTTTCAGTACCTGAAGGGGTTGCAGGAAACCGGGACAGGAGCTTCTACAAAGATGTGGAGTGATAGGGCAATGCGTAATAGCTTTAAACTGAAAGAGTAGAGATTAGGAAGAAATTCTCTGCTGTGAAGGTGCTGAAGCACTGGACCAAAGTAAGTCCAGTGTTTTACCAGAGAAGCTGTGGATGCCCCATCTCTGAAAGTGTTCAAGGCCACGTTGGATGAGCCCAGGTTGAACAGACCTGTTTGATGGGTGGCAGCCCTGCCTGTGGTAGGGGATTAGCAATTTTGTTTCTCTTAAAAGTAACATTATATAAAAGCAACCAGAAATAATGGATAACTTCTTTTTTTAAATACTGAAGGAAAAAAAATTACCTCACAAAGTTCTTAACATTGTGAACCCTTTTTTTTCTCATTTTCACAGTGGCTTGTGAGCGCTTGGGTTTTGACACCAATATAGTAATGCAATAATATTGTCATCTTGGTCAATTGGTGTTTTTCCTACCAAGAAAAAATTACACCTAATATCCTATAACCCTTTCATTTGAAAGATCCTAATCTTTTGAAGCTGATAATTAAAGATAAAAAAATCCCTTGCTGTTTCTGAAGCTGGTGCTTACCATTTATGTCATGCAGATTAACTTTCCTGTCATTTTTAGGGGTAAACCTAATGTCTTTTTATGTCTTTAAAATACATAAAATTTTTGTATCTTATTTCTCCATTAGGGATATACAGCTATAGATGTTGTCTCTTCATCATAATATCTATTGTTTAGTTGAAAAAAGACAAAAGTATGTTAATTTAGTCTAAGTTTCATATAAGTTTTGTATAAGTTTCATCTATATTTTGTAATGAAAATAATAAAATTATTTCTAGCTTTCGTAGACCTACAGCATATCTCTTCTGGATGAGACAGGCACTTCCACAAAGTGACCAGATGCTTTAGAAATTGAGATTGTGCCATAGCTAAGGAATAATGTACTGGGTCTAGCTGGGATGGAATTAAGCTTCTTCAGAGCAGCCTATATGATGTGGTTTGTGTCCATAGCTAACATAGTGTTGATAACAGACTGATGTTGTGGCTGTTGCTGAACTGTGCTTACACAGGTCCAAGGCTTTTTATTTTTCCCTAGAGGCAATAAATTGGAGGTTGACAAGAGTTTAGGAGGGTGAGCAAGAGCCAGGACAGCTGACCTACACTGACCAAGGAGATATCCCATGGTGTATCATCACACTCAGAGGACACAATGTGAGAGGAGGAAATGGGGTGGGTTTGGCTTCCAAGTAGCTGTTGTCCAGAGGATCGCAAGGCTTCACTCTGCTTTTGGGAGGTCAAATGTCATCCTTTCCTTTAGTTACTTTTTTTCTGTTTCTTTCACTTACTGCGCTTTGTCTCAATCTATAATTTTTCTTGTTTGTTTGTTTTGTTTTTCATATTTCCTCATCTGAGGAAAAAGAGTGTGTAACTGTATTACTGCTTCATAGGTACTCATGGCACATTTAGCTTGTTAAATGCTTTTGGATTTGACCATCTAGATCAGTGATGAAATATTTTCAAATCATAGGCTGATGACACCAGATATTTATCAGTCTCTCCTCTAACACACACACACTTTTTTTTTTTTCCTGGCAATAACATTCCTAGAGCAATGAATTGATTTTAGCTTAGTTTATTTTGGTGTTAATCAGACTGTTAATAATGTATTCAACAGTATTCTTTTTTATTGAACCTGCTGTTTTATTGATTGTATATTATGTAATGACAGGTTTAACTTGTGAACTATTTGGATAAATAGTAGGTAAGATGACAGTAGATCAGTGAGTGTTTTATGAAATATTTGATTCTGTTATGATTATTTACTATGTTTTAAAAAATCTACATTTTTAATGATTGACAAAAGCTTTTTCAGTGACACTTCCTGTAGAGTTATGTGCTATTCATCATGAATAATGACAATAGAATTGAATGGTGGGAATATCTTAAATCTCTAATATTTTAGATAACATTCATTGACCTAACCTGATCGAATAATAGCTTCAGAGCATTTTGCAATGAACGAGGCAAATTTAAGAGCAGTTTAAGTTTCATGTACTGATTTCAATTAGATTCATTAAAAATATTTCATTCTAAAATGTCATAATGGCTTGACTGAAGGAAACTGTTGATCTGTCTGGTGTTCTGATAAATCTATGTTACAAAGTTTTCACTGTTTAGAAATATGCATAAAAATAGATCTTAATTCTTTTTAAAATGTATCTTATTATCTTTTCTCATTCTTTTACTGCTAAGTGTTCTTATATACATCTATTATTGAGGACATTTTCAAATGACTTTTATATATTTAAGATTAGATATTTTCCTGAATTGCAAAAAGTAGACTTTAGGTTTCAGTACTGAATCAACATAGAAACAAATAATAATATTCTCCTTCACCATCTCTGACCTATTCTTTTGTCCTGCATGTAGTAATGAGATGCTCTTTCTAAATAAGCAGATTCAGGTTTTGCCTTCCCAGTAGAAGTAATTTAAAAGAATCCATCAAGGCAGAATCAGAAGAGTCTGTCTTCTTAAACCTTAGTTAGAGAATTCAATTAAAAGCATCACTGTCCTTTATATTTTAAGATAATCTAGGAACTCATATGAAAACTGTAAGGCGAGTTGTCTTCAATGCTTGTTTCTCTTTGCTTACTGTAAATTGAGCTAAAATTTAAGTGAGTGTTATTTGCAGCTGGATAGGGTAAATAGCCATAGCATGCAGGAATTCCCTTTTGTGACCACTGCTTCAGAATCACAGGCTATCCTACTACTTAAGTTTCTGAATATTAAAACATTTATTTTGGCAGTAGCACCTGCAAATTTCAAACCAATTTGCAGCTGTAGGAGAGGCATTGTTGTTTTGTTTTCAGGATGAAGAAGTATCTCTGTAACATTATTTCTGCACAGACCCATACATAGCCAGTCGACAGTCGTCTCATTTATTTTAGTCCCTAGGTAGATGATTCAGGTGCAGCAGTAGTGCTTGCTCAGCATTGCATAGGCCACTCATGCTGCAGGAATTTTTCTTTTCTGCTAAACCTGTGCCAAGGGCCCCACACGCATCCCACCAGCTTTGCAGTAAAGTTTACGTGGTACTGTTAATAGACATAGAATCGAAACAGAAAAGGAATATATAGTTATATTGATTCCAACCAAGATATCATCTGGCCAAACATCTTGTCTCCAAACACTATTGGGGATGTTTGGGAATGGTTAGGGAAGGGCAAGTGTAGGACAAACTTATATGATAATTCCCTCTAATGCTTCTCTATTCTCCAACTATTTATATTTCGGGGTCTTCCTGAACCAACAGTAGTACATATGTTCTCAGTAATCCCCAGTGAATTTCACTTCATGTTTGAACAGGTCCATTTTTACAGTGGTAAATGTGATACAGACAAAATCTATTCGAAAATATGAAGGCTCTGCTGTATGCTTGCCATTTGCTCTTTGCTTTGACAAGCCCCTACTCTGGTATTTCACAAATATAAACAAAACAGACATGATTGTACTCCAAAGCACAGTCTCCAGTATCTTATTTATATTGCTTTATGTCATAGTTCTGATCAGTTGCTGTACAAATCAATCTTTGTGGGTTGCCTGACAAACAAAGTGCAGCAGGCTATTCAGGCTTGGACAAGAGTCATGAAAAGTCATAAAGACAAAAGAAATGTGAACTCAGAAAATACATCAGGGACTTATAAAGGAGGAGTTAAATAGATCAAAATGCACTAGCTTGTTGATTTTCTACAGATTTCCTGGTGATTAATTTTTCGTTGTGATATCTTGGCTACTTATTGTGTCTAACTAAGTTTGTCATTATTTTTTATATGAGGGCTATATCTCAGAAATTAAACATTTTGTTTTTAAGAAAACCTGTGAAGGGCAGAAGATGAAGCAAAAGTACTTAATTTACAAAGAAAAGTATGCCTCATTCCAAGATACACTTTTAAAACTGATTGTAGTAGTTAGTAAAATGCATGATAGAATCAAGTTTAATTTTTCATTATTTATATTTTCCCTTCTTAAATGGAAAAAAAGTCAAATATAATTGATTGACTTTCTGATTTTATTTTAATCTGAAAGTCAGTGCAATTTACCAGTACTAAAAAGTAAGTTTTGATACTATTTTGGGCCAGTAAGATAATAACAGTTTTCACACATCAAGTCAACCTCATCTGTTTCCACTGGGAAACAACAAACTTGGGGATTGGAAGGGCAGGAGAGAGAGGAAAAGGCACAAAGCAGTGGAGGAACATTCACAGTTGAAATTTAGGCTTTCAGCCGGCCATCAAATTTATTTGATATGCATTAGGCCCAGGGGCCAAAATATGAAGATAAAGAATGGACTTTTCCTGCAGTGATATAATATTGGGTATTACTGTGTGCAAAATGTCAAAGGGAAGTTGTAATGTAATTTAATTTTTAAATAATTTTAAAAGAATGGGAAAGCAGGTCATAGAAATTGAAAAAAATAAGATTACTGCAAGACTGCACTTATCTCGGTGAATTTGTTCATCTCTAAGGGTGAAGCCATAGTTGTCAGATCATAATTTACTACCTTTAACATAATGGTGTTTGGGGGTTTTCTCCATTGTCCTTATTTTTTCCTAAATCTATGTATGTTAAATTGAAATTCTGTGGTTGGGAAAATATATTTTTGATCCTGACCATGTCCACACGAGTGTTTTAATTCGAGGAGTGTATTTCCACAGAAAACTTCAGTATTGTCACCAGTCCTTGCACACAGTTTCACATTGCAGAGAGTTCCTTACAGCTTGGGCCCTTCCAGGTGAGCCTCAGCTGGAAAATGGCCTGCCCCTTATGCACTATGTCCATGAGAAGTCATTCATTCAGCCCATGGACCAGGCAATAGTTTGGTCATGGTAAAATAAAATACATGAAATGTGTACAGTGGGCAGGAGGTTCACCTGTTCTCTTTAGACTGACCCTTGAAGGTCTGCCAACTGTGCTAGTGTAGGGATGGCCTCCAGCCACTACACAAGGCTGGAGCTGGACCAAAGTAAACTGTCCAGGTGGATTTTACACGTATGTTTCCCTTCTACTTGTCCCTGTAGGTCTCTGCATAACTTTTTAATAGGAAAGGGGAAATACCACCGCTAGTGTGTTGGGGTTTGTTTAGTATCTCAGTAAGATTTCTGTAGCATATGGGAAAACCAACTATAAAGATAGAACTAGGGATTTCTTTTTGTCTAAGCGGGATCTAAAGGAGCCTTGTGTGCAGCTTTGTGTCTTCACTGCATTATCAAAATCGTCCAAGGGACAGCATATAGCTTTTGAGTACATGCATTCGTAAAGGTTGTGGAAAAGGAAAATTCCCAGCAATTTCCATTTATAATCTTCTTCTCTTTGACTGCTATCTAGTAGTTTAAAACTAAAGCATTTTTCTTGAATGCTTTCCTTCATACAGTCGGAGAAAAGTAAAAACAGTTACTTCAGGAACTTCAGTTTAAAGAAGCTTTTTTTCTCTTCACTGAAGTAATATAAAAAAAAGACAAAAAACTCTTAGTGTTGTGTATTTTTGGATAAATAATTGCTATTTGCCTGAATTTCTTCAAAGAGCTTTGGAGAAATATTTTGATCTGGTACTCAGAGCATAAAAGGAAATATATCCTCGTCAAGAAAAGACAGATTTATGAATTCAGTTTGTGTCATGTGGGGCCGACTCCTTGCCATGGTGATTAGTTTTTAAATTAAGAAAATTTGTTCTTGCAATTAATGAGAATCAGCAGACAACTGTGGGAAAAAAAAAACCAAAAAACTTCATCTGTTGAACATTAGATATTCACTGACTGCAGTTTTATCCAGTTAACCTTTTAGTACATTTGGTAGGTAAGAATTCAAAATTATGGAGTTCAACCAGCTTTAGCTTGATGCTGCTAGTAGAACTAAAACGTGTTTAGGCTCTGAATATTAATTACCACCCTGCTTTAAAGGTTACAACACTCTCTTTATCCAAAGGATGTCATAGTTCTGATTAGTAAAAGTCTTAATTATAGAACGTTGCAGTGAGCTGCAGCAACAAATCCAGCAAGTGGGTTATTCTTTCTTTGACAGGCTTAAAAAGATAATAAAGGCATGTGAAAAAAGATAAAACCACATTTGTTAAAAAAAATAAATTGAGACAATTATGGATTAATAGTTTATTTTTTCTCCATTGATATAGAAGAGAAAAAAAAATGTTATTGCCATTTTTATGACTGTGCTTGCCATTATTAGAGACTTTTTCAATGAAAAAACTGAATCAGATGCTATTTAGCCATATGCATATGACTTGTATTCTGCTTCCTCCATATTGTGAATACCTTCCACCCTGTGTATTTTCATTCTTCCTATCAACAAAAAAATTATTACAGCCAGTGCAAAGAGATCTGTTCCCCTTTGCCAAAGCACGGGAAATGTATTGCAAGGTCTTTTTTCCCCTAGGGACCTAAGACTCCCGTTCCAGTCAGGAGCGTGGAGGTCTTTGTTACAGCAGGCTCAGGTGGTTTATGATAACAGACTCATTTCAAACTGCACCAGACCGCAGATCTCATGAGTCCTGGGTCCCCCTTCTAGCAAATTTATCTGAACTGATAATTAGCTGGAAAAAACCTGCCAAGCAATGTCCTTGTTTTGTCTTTGACAGCTGTCACTGGTGCCTAAATCACTAATGTCCATCGGAAAACTTCCATATGCTGTAAGGTCTTTCTAATAGACTTCTGACTTTGCAGTTGTCTAACAGGAAAAGGTCTGTGGGAGTTAAAGAGAGGACTGTGAGTACATGTCTCAATGTGGTAATTTGGACATAGCACAAGGTCTTAAGTGGGAATGATAGGCAGCAGGGATAACTGCAATGTTTCACCTTGGCTGGTTTCAAAAAACCAAAATTAATCTCAGTCCTAATCTTATGGTCATTTTGTTCTCAGTTGCAAGACAAGCAGCAAACGTGTCATGCTTTGTTTCTAGAATCTGATAGCCACAGTACAGGAACAAAAAACAGCAGCGCAGATTTCCCTGCAATTTCCAAGGAGAAAGACAAAACCTGATTTGTTCAGATAAAATCTCCCTACCAAAGACTATACTGCCATGGATTTACCTGCTATCTTCCTAATAAATATCCTCTGTGAAACTGAAGTGTAATATTTTTCCTAGGCTTTTTTGTGTTCTTTTACTATTTATTTCAGCCCTCTTTTTTCTGTTTCTGAGGACATCTATCCATATCACAAGTACAGTAATTTAAAGAGCTGTGTAGTTCAGAACAATTTTGGTAAGAAGTATTTAAATTAATGTGTTAGGGAGTATTGTTCTCATTAATAGACTGGCTATCTCACATCTATGATCAAAAATTATTTCCTAAGGTTTTGTACTCTACTCACATCCAGTTATGAAATGTTTAAAATCTTCTTTCTATATTGTTGCATTGTTACAGAAATATTTCAAAAAGAAAATAGTGATTCTTCATAAATGGGACCTCTGAATTAGGGAAAAACAAACTAAAGCTAAACAGCACACAGAATGAGTTTCTCTACTTGTGCTGGAGACATTTAACTAGGACTGTGACCTTTAAAAACAAACAAGCAAAAAAAAAAAAAGCATGAAAGATGAAAAGATGGGAAGAGGTGTTGTGAATATGCAGACACCCTGTAGCTAACTCTGTATCTGGTGAACTAAAATTACTGAGTTTTGCCTTATAGGTTTTTTAAGTACTGGGGACCAAGCTGCAAAAGGCAATTATGGATTGCTTGACCAAATCCAAGCTTTACGTTGGATTGAAGAAAATATTGGATCTTTTGGAGGAGACCCGAAGAGAGTTACTATTTTTGGATCTGGGGCAGGAGCTTCCTGTGTCAGTCTCCTGACACTCTCCCACTATTCAGAAGGTAACAATTCTCTAGGCAAAGTACTTTTTTTTAATGTTAAAATGTAGTGAAAGTGCCAAATGAGGTAAGCAGAATTAGAATTACACAAGGTATGTAATTGTAAAATACCTACTAGCTAGAATTCTGGATTTGTATTGGTCAACAAAAATATATTTATAAGTAAAACTAAATGCTATTACAGCATAAATCTCATGCAACAAATGCCATGGGCAATATACTTTTTCTAGCTCTATCAACAGATTCCACAGGCTCTTCTATCAAAGAATTTGCCCTAATTAAAATGGAAAAGAGCAGTGACCTTTTTGATTTTTTGTGCACTCTTGGCTGCACTTCCAACATATATATAGACACTTTCCTTACTTTGTAAAAAATGTAACTAAGCTTTATTTAAAATGGTGTTTAACTCTCCGTAAGTACTGTGTGATCCCACACAGTGTTATCAAGATTTTGGTAAGTCAGCTGTGGGATTTCTACCCTCAACACCTCACCCTCCAAAAAAAACCCAAACTCAGACCCCAAGAATATGCAGCACCAGTACTGAAATATAAATATTCCTAGTGATATACCCAATATATATGATAAGACCGAAAGAAGACAACACCAAAATATCTATTGTATTTATAAATCCATGCCACTTCTATCACATTAAAAGAGACAGAAATTTGTAACAGAAAGCTAAGCCCTAGCAAGAAGTTACAGCAGGGTGACTGGTAAACACACCTCACTTTGAAATACATAGAATTATGCTTCACAATTCACCTTTTTGATAAAATAAGGTTTCAGTGAACGACTGTTGAGCAAGCCATGCCAAAATCAAGCAGATGGAACCATGAAAAACCTTACTGATCAAATCATTGAAATTTTGTAGTGTGTGCATTCAGTAATAATCTCAAAGGTATATCAACAAAATCCCCACATGCTTTTGTACTGTTACTCTCTTTGACATTTTGAGAACTTGATAGTAGAAACCATGTGCAGAAGACACCCAGGGATTCAGTTTAAATATAAAATAGGCCATTTTAGTGATCTTACCAGAAAAAAAACCAGATGGGGCAGATTCACCAGTAAGATCCCCTTACCTTTCAGTACTTTAAACAAAGAAGCTCTTCAGACTTTTCATTTCTCTTTACATTAGCGTACACAAAACAACCAGAAGGAACCTTGAATTTCATCTTACTCTCTTATAAAAAAATTTAAATATTTATTAATTCAAGATATAGGCAGGGTTACACACACACACGTATTTCAATATATAGGCAGTGCTAACATATACACACAAGAATATTTTAAAAAATTAAATGGTAAATAAAAAATGTCAGAGTAGAAAATTCAAATGTATGAAATTGCTTTTAATAGAGTAGATTTTTTCAGGTTAGAATCATGAGTGGATTTTGTGAAGAAAATAAGAATGTGTAATTTTCATTTGACCTTTAAACTACTGAAAGGCGCATTTATGAGTGTCATTTACATGTCAAAGAGGATATGATTGCTTTTGGCTGCCAGTCCTTCAAAGAAATTTTCACAGGATTACAAATGTGATAAAGCCACAGGACTTCCATCAAAGACACAAGAAAACTGCAGTACAAGAATGAGTTTTGTTCTTGAAACAGTAACCTGACACCTTCATGCCTTATGTGTGTGAGCACCAAGAAGATGAGAGATTTTTACTAGTAGGCTATTTGACTTAGCATAAAAAGGGAGCAGTGAGTAGGATCTGTGGAAATTGATTTGTATGTATCCTTTAGGGATTCTGTAATCAAAGCTTTGTTTCCTTAGTAAAAAACACTTTTCATTTTTTTGATAGATACATATCTTTTTTTTGGTATTTTTAATATCTAATTGGATTTGTTTTTAAACAATTTGCACCTGCAGGTTTGTTCCAAAAGGCAATCATACAGAGTGGAACAGCCCTGTCCAGCTGGGCAGTGAACTATCAGCCTGCCAAGTACACTCGGATATTGGCAGATAAAGTGGGCTGCGACATGCTGGATACCACTGATTTGGTTGAATGTCTGCGGAATAAGAATTACAAAGAACTCATTCAACAGACTATCACTCCAGCCACGTACCACATTGCCTTTGGGCCTGTGATAGATGGAGACGTGATTCCAGATGACCCTCAGATTCTAATGGAGCAAGGGGAATTCCTTAACTATGATATAATGCTGGGTGTGAATCAAGGGGAAGGTTTAAAATTTGTGGATGGCATTGTAGACAATGAAGATGGTGTTTCTCCCAATGATTTTGACTTTTCTGTCTCCAATTTTGTGGACAATCTATATGGTTATCCAGAAGGGAAGGATACGCTGCGAGAGACCATTAAATTCATGTACACCGACTGGGCAGACAAAGAAAACCCCGAAACAAGACGGAAGACCCTGGTTGCTCTTTTTACAGACCACCAGTGGGTTGCTCCAGCTGTTGCCACGGCTGACCTGCATGCCCAGTATGGATCTCCAACATATTTCTATGCATTTTATCACCATTGCCAAAGTGAAATGAAACCCAGCTGGGCTGATTCAGCTCATGGTGATGAAGTCCCTTATGTGTTTGGGATTCCTATGATTGGTCCCACAGAACTGTTCAACTGCAACTTTTCCAAGAATGATGTCATGCTCAGTGCAGTCGTTATGACATACTGGACTAACTTTGCCAAAACTGGGTAAGTGTGACCCCTAGCATTCATTTTGTTGATAGCATACTTCTAAAATAGTCAGTATCCCATTCCAGTGGCCTCAAAATCTGATTTTGAAGCAATAATATAGAAATGTTTGTGTTAAGACGGGACGTAAATGAGGCTTATTCATATTTAATAGATTTTTAATTAGTGTATTCCCTCAAACTATTTTCCTTTAGTAGCCGAGTGAGAATAATAACACACTGTATTTTTAGTTCAAAAAATAGGACAATTACTAAGACAAAAAGTGTGTCTCAGAGAAAAGGTGGCTCACTAAGATACTGAAAAATCAGAGGCAACATGTCTGCTACTTGAAGAAGGAACTGTCAGGCAGATAGCAGTTATCTGCTACAAAAGAAAAGAAGTTCTTGTTTTTCAGCGACCTTCACAGGGATGAGGACTCAGGGAGGAATTAGAACAGAAAGGCAGACACTGGAAAATTTTTTCCCTCTGAGGGCTATAATGGCAATAATAAGTACTTGACTGGAATGAAGAAGAGACTTAGATAGAAATTTTGCTTTGAGAAGGTTAAAAATTTAAATTAATTCTGCTTACAAAACAAAATAAAGACATCAATATTTTGCTGAAATAGAGTTGTAAACATCAAGGAAAGAACCCTCAAAGCAGCTTAATCTGTGAGCAATATTAATAAATTCTGTTCTCTTCCTATAGCATTCCTTCAAAGAATATTGCGGTGCTTTAGTTCAGCAGCAAGGGCTTTTTTGTTAACCTTGAGTCTTCAGTACTGAATTAAAACAAAGATACTTGTGGCACAAAGGGGCTGTAAATCTTTCCGCTGAATGTTTAATGGTAGGATTGGGCTCTGGAAACTGCATCTTTACTGCACTGCAGTGAACGGTGTGCAGATATATAAGAAAAACTCAGATGCCTATTGTGAAGCACTCAGAGACCTTAGCAGCCCTAGTAGCCTTCCATGAATCTAAATGATGTTCAAGGGAGAGAGATTTTGCAATCTTAACAAGAACCTCAAGCATAAATTGAGTAAAAACCAATCAAACGCTTCAGGACAATTTACAAGGCAAAAAAAAAAAAAAAGCTTTTGTTGCACTGAATATTAGAAAACAGGTACTTTTGAATGCAGAAACTCCAGAGTTCAGCAATATAAGTGAATTAACCGTGTAATATTTAGATGTATTTGGCAACATGAAGTCGTCAGTATTGGCATGGGCAAACTTCATGATGAAATCTTGGTTTATGGACAGACAATGCTGCGTGCTGGCTCTGAACCACATGTTCAGAGATGACGATACCGTCAGTTTGTCTTTGTTTTGGTAGATGAAATGTCACCTATACCTAGAGAACTTCAGATCCTTACAAATATACCTCATTGGAATTATTATGGAGATGCAAGACCTCCACAGTCTCACTATTGTTTACAATTACCTTATGACTATTCCCTGTAGATTAAGAAATTGTATTTAAGCAGTTTTTGAGGCTGACAGGAGCTTCTCACAGTCCCAGCTGCCACCATTACTCATAATTTCAAGCACTTTCCAGCTGTTGCTACTTGAAAGCTAATTTCAGCTGGCTATACCCAGTTCTCTGGTTATAAAGCCATTGTCATTCTATACCTAAAGGCAAGACAGGTGTTTGGGGAGAGCCATTAGTCATTTCTGAAAATTTCCCATTGCTGATGAGACAGGAATGGGTATATATTCTATTACAGACTCACTCCTTACAGACGGTTTGAAAGATGTGTCATTAGAAATGACCTCTAGCTGTAAAATTTCAGTTTCCACAGGAAAGGAAAAGAGCAACACAATACATATTACCTTAATGGGGTCTTTTCTTTGTTTGTGTGAACAATGATTAATTGTTCTGAATAGTACCAGAGAATACTTGGAGGTAAATGGTATTTTAAAATTACATTTGTTCTGCACCTCTGGTTCCTCAAACAGAAAGGCAAAGCTTGTAGCACCTCAAGCCTAGAGCAACAGGGGCTCTCTGGGGTAACTGTTCTCCGCTCTACTCACTCACTTGCAGTGTGGAATCCCTGTACACAGTCAGGTCCTTCAACTCTCAAGATGAGTGATTCAATTCAAGATTGCTTTGCTGGGGCCTCTGCTTTGGTTTTTTCCCCCTCTCTATTTTTTATTGATCATTTCCCATCCGTATAAGAATATAACTTGTCCTGCTTTGTGTTTGTACCCATGGTAACACAGGAAAAATATTTTAACTGAAAGATTTTATTATTTCACATTTCCCTGTAGGTAAGCCTTTAACATTAAAACTGCAGATATATTTATTTATTTTTAATGTCTTTGAGACTTTTCCAATCTCAAAGACTCTCCCACTGACACTGCATCCAGGTACTTACTCTATAATTATGGCTCAGGTGGTGCATCACTCAGATGGACTGTGCTAGGCTTTTAATGACAGGCCATCCATTGCTAAAAAAGACACATTGTTTAATGGGCATACTGCCAAGGCTGGGTTTGCAGGGCAGGTCAATCTTGTAAAATCAGTAGGTGAAAGACACAACACAAGGCACAGTGCTTTTATTGTGTTTAACTCTAAAGTCGATTACTGAAGCTAGCAAATAAGAGGTGGCAATTAAAGCGTTTAATGGCAAATAGTTTGTGCTTGAAATGAAAGCCTGGAAGCTGCATTTTGCTAATCCTCCATTCTCTACCTAGCTATGACTCTTTTTTATTGTGGTGATGATGATGATTATTATTATTAAGAGTCTTTCCTTTGGCATTTTGAAAACTATGTTTCTAACATGCCTTAGAAATAGGAAAACAATTTGTTACAGAGTATGTTTGAGATACTACATTTGGGATACAAAAACAACACGAAAATACAGTTTTTAATTCCACTATGCACAGAATTGTATGTGAGAGCTTCATTAAGAGGTGCACTTGGAGCTTCAGTCTGCTGCCAGTAGTGCTATCCTAACTGAAATGGTAATTTTATATTCCAAGTGTTCTGCCTGTTAGGGCCATGTTAGCGCCTTTGCAGACACATCAGCAGGGGAAGAGTGAACATGAGGGGTTGTGAGCCAGTCCTTCACAGATACTCTCCCAGCTATGCTCTTGTGAAGGATTTGAAGTTTCACATAGTAGATACAAAGCCATGCTCTCATTAGAGGCATCTATCAGGTTTCTAAAAATTTCCCCGTTTTTGAGGAATTACAGTACTCTATCCTTGCTGCCATTCATCCAGCTCTGTCTGTGTTGATATTGGGAAAGATAAAGATCTAAAGGATATATCCTTGTTTCCTTTGTATTTCAGATAAATACTCCAGAATTATTTTGCTTCTATTGATTCTGAAGCCCAAACCTAACTGAGTTATTAAGAATGTCTGTGTTTTATACTCTGTTTGGTTCTCTAATAGAAGACATGATTAAACTTGCAATTATTAAAGTGTAGTTTCAAATCAATTCTCAGTGAACTCTTTGATGAGGCTGTTGCATTTCTTTTTGATGTTTTTGTCTGACAAAATAACTCTCTCCAATGGCAAATCTGTGTTAGTCAAACACAAGCGTGTAGTTATGGTTTGAGTTCCTTAGTGCTTATAAGGAGCCCTTAGCTGTTAGTCCTTAGCTGACTGGGGAGCATGGCAACAGTGGGACCTGGTGATAACTGAGGAAAGGAGGTAAGGGAAAATACGCCTGCGTACCAGTCCTTCAAGCAGGAATGACTGCGCCATTATTTGTATTGTGGCAGCATGAAAAGAATCAACAGAAGAAGGAAGAAAAGCCCGTTTTTCCTCTCTCTTCCATTTTTTTTTTATCATACAGAGAAAAGAGTACTACTGAAAGAAAATAAAGTATCTAGGGGCCTTTCAGAGTCTTGGAGACAAAGATTATGTAACTGTGAAGACATTTTGCTCTCTATTGAAGTTAGAGAAGGACAAAAAAATTAAAACACTTCAAGTGCATTAATGTAACAGTTCCATTGTCGTGAGTGATAGTCAATGCTGTCGCAGAAGTAGTTAAGACACAAATGGTATTTTACCATCTTATATGGAATTTGGGATATAAGAAAACTTCTTAATTCATCATTCTTCCCATGAAAATATCATCAGATATGAAATACCCAGTTCCTTCACTTGCCCTTCAGGTCAGCTACTAATCTACCTTGTGAACAGGAGAGTGTGTTGCTCTTCAGTCAATATTCATTGCAGGAATATTTACTTTCTATCACCTGAGAAAAAATTGATGATTTGATTTTACATCTCTAGCTCATGAGGTGTGAATTGAACGACAATATACAGCAACATCTTAAGTTGTGCAAAACTGGTGCAGACTGAAAGTTGGAGGAAAAAAGGGACAGGTGAAATGGGATTATTCTGCACATTAACAATAATATATCTTAGGTAAGATATGGTCTTCTGTCATATGAAAAAAGAAGTTCAGGCATGTCGTGATGGGGACATTTTTTGATGTAGAAGCTGTTTGAATTCTAAAGGTGGTAAAAATAAGTAATGAGAGAGCAAAAAATAACAATAATCATCAATCTTGCTATAGCAGTAGGATGAAGGGGGAAAAAAGCCTCCCTACCTACTGGCAAATTGGGAAACAAGAAATCTCCCTATGAGAGCCCATACTGTAAAAAGTACAGAGCTGGAAATACATTGTTCAGATTTTACTGCTATCGTCATGATTGCAGTGAGTATTTAAAGGAAGGTTTCCTAGCAGCTATTGTTATGAAATTACACACTTGAGCCCCAAGAACATCTAGAAGCACCAAGGGGTTGTGAGAGCCTTAAAAAGGGAAGAGAAAAATTGAAATTCAAGTAACAGATCAAGAATTTTGTTGAACAGATTTTTTGATAGGAGAAATTATTTTCTGTACATCTATGTTTTATGCCTACCAATAAAACTGGGAAATGGTTCATAGTAGGATAAGCTGCCCAACTACCCAAGAAAAAAAAAACTTCTCAAGTCATAAGTTGTAACCTTATGAATTTTCTGCACTGTACATAGCTGTATGGCCAAGGAAAGTAAAAATTCTCTTGTTTATATCTACTGAATGTTTTTCACAAATGATCATTAGTCTATAAAACCAAGATCCAAGGCCATTATTAGATCCTTTATTTAGGACTGGACTTAGTTATTCCCCTTTTCTGTAAAAAAAAAATAATTTTTGTACCTATCTTCCAAATTCAGAGAGAATGTTCAGACCATTTTATTTGTTTTTCAAATGGTCAGCCCTATAATTGATGTCAATGGAAGGCCTCTGATATCCTCAGCAAAGAAATTACTTGTCTGTAGGGCTGGCTGATTTTTCCTCTTTCTTCTTTCAATGGACAACTTCATGCCCACACACAACCATGTAAGCAAATATTCAAATACAGACTCAGGTAATGTTATTTTCTCTGTTGTATTTGGAGGAGGTGGCAGCATATTCAGCATTCATTGGCTGCTCCTAATGAATATAGTTAAAAATGACAGATGGAAGTAGAGGGTGGAAGAGAGTGAAAGGGAGGCAGATATTTACTTGTTTTGTAGTTATTTTGTAGGGGAAGGGAATGACAAGATACAAAATGGATAAGGTTGGAAGGAACCACAGCGAGAATGCTAATTTTAAAAATGTTATTTGCTAAAATAATCATCTGCTGTAATTTTTATAGGACGAGCAAGAATTTTAAAAGGGCATGTCCAACTTGGCTGCTTTTTAAAATGAGTGCTCAGCTTCTTCGTCTCCTATGCTGTGTATCAACTGCGACTGGTTTACAAGAGCTAACTTAGGAATCAGTTCTCTGTAGGACCATTCTCAGAGTCTTTTGAGATGTGAATCAGAATAGCAAGGGGGAATGACACAAGATTTTGTGCCAGAATTCTTGCAGTATCTTGAGTTTCTGAGAAGAAAAATGTTTTGCATTTTAATAACCTTGTTGATTTTTAATTTGCTTCAGAATTTATATATTGAACCCCGAAGTCCTGTCAGAGTAGATATATTGAATTGGGCCAATGTCTTTGCGTTTAGATTTTCCAAATCTTTCAGTCTGTTCTTTAATAACAAAAGAAATATCTTTATTTCCTTCTTCAGTGCATGTTAGAATCCCTCAAAGTAGCAGCATACATCTGTTTCTGTACTGCTTGGTAGGAAACTTCACTCCTCTAGTTTGAACTGGGATGAAAAATTACCAATTAATTATCTTTTTTTTCCCAAACTAATACAATTTGGTTAACTGTTGAAAGAAAGAAAGCGAGAAAGGAAGAAAAAAAGAAAGAAAGAGAGAAAAAAAATAAAAGAAAGAAAGAAAAAAACAAAGAAAGAAAGAAGGAAGAAAATACTAGAATTGTTTTTACAGGAAATAAACTAATGCAAATGAATGAATTAAAAAGGAGAATGGAAAGTTCTGAGTAATGCACAGGAAATAAATAATGTACTCCCAGTATAATATATCACAAAGTCTCAGAAAATACTCATTGCTAGAAGAGATGATTCAAACAAATGCACAACATACTATTAAACTTAGTATTAGTAATTTTAACTTTCTGTATTTTTTCGTTGTATTTATTTAAATGTAATTAAAATTATAAGGCTATGCATACATTAACCATATCTAAATGCTCTTTGTGGCATTGGTTTGTCTTTATTCTGAACTTGTAAGAAAAAAAATCTTCGGCTTACCAATTCTGAAATGACCTCTGACTTGTGTACT
The DNA here is from genome assembly GCA_013397175.1 of Platysteira castanea. Taxonomy (NCBI): domain Eukaryota; kingdom Metazoa; phylum Chordata; class Aves; order Passeriformes; genus Platysteira; species Platysteira castanea. Next base: position 164,173 of record VYXC01006782.1, on the reverse strand, counting down.
ACTCTTATCTCTGCTACTACAACTTAAGTAGCACAAAACTTGTTGATCTCAGTTAATCTATTTCTCATCCCTATATAGTGGGTCACAGTTAAGGCTCATTGTCCTTTGGCCATCAAGCACAGTACTTCGTAGCAATGATCACATAGAACTTTCAAATAGTCATCTGCTAGTGGAAATGATGGAAAGATTTGTGACACAAAGGTAGTTCAAAGGTTATTCCCCAAGTACATATCTAGATGCAGGAGGACTAATAGCTCAGTAAAGGATCACAAGGAGAAATAGTTTCCAGGTACATGTGCTAGCCCTGCTACTTCAGGTTTGGAGGTTTGTTTCTTTTTTTTTTTTCTTGTAATATACACAGTGAGTATAATTTTGTGTGTTCACAAGGACTTCCAATATTGCCACTGAGTTTAGATGCCCATATTTACCACTTACAGCAGTGGAAGTAGTGGTGCCTTAAATCAGAAAGTTAGTATCAAACCTGGAGAAGAGTTGAACCTACACATTTACCACGGAAGAGGTAGTTAGTACCTAAGATGGTATGTCTCTGAGACATACTCCTCAGAGTATGATATTGAATCACAGAACTTCAGATGACCTTTTGGGAGCTGAAACACTGTGATATCTGCATTTTCATGTAAAAAAAGATTATCGTATCTGAGATACACTGTATAGTCATTTTTTTTTATTATTTATTAACAGCTGTTCTTCAGTTAGGGAGGGCTTTTCAGCTTCTGCATTTATTTTACTGTAAGTATTGGATAAACTATTAGCTATAGGATTAAGATGGTTTGGTGTTCTTTTACTCTTGTTTTGTTTTGGTTTTTTTTGTGGGAAGGTTAATGACTATAATATTGTCTGTTTTCCTTTTTTTTTTTTAGAGATCCAAACCAGCCTGTTCCACAGGACACAAAGTTCATCCACACAAAACCCAACCGCTTTGAAGAAGTGGCCTGGTCTAAATACAATCCTAAAGACCAACTTTATTTACATATTGGCCTGAAACCCCGAGTTCGTGATCACTATCGAGCAACAAAAGTTGCTTTCTGGTTGGAGCTTGTACCACACCTTCACAACCTGAATGAAATATTTCAGTATGTTTCCACAACAACTAAAGTTCCCCCTCCTGACATGACCTCATTTCCATATGTGACCCGACGTTCTCCTGGTAAATTATGGCCAGCCACCAAACGCCCAGCAATGACACCTGCCAACAATCCCAAACATTCAAAAGACACCCATAAAACAGCTCCAGAGGATACAACAGTTCTGATAGAAAACAAGCGAGATTACTCCACGGAGCTGAGCGTCACCATTGCTGTGGGGGCCTCCTTGCTGTTCCTCAATATTTTAGCTTTTGCTGCATTATATTACAAGAAGGACAAGCGGCGTCATGAGACTCACCGGCGCCCCAGCCCCCAGAGGAACACCACCAATGACATAGCACACATACAAAATGAAGAGATCATGTCCTTGCAGATGAAGCAGCTAGAACATGACCATGAGTGTGAATCGCTGCAGGCCCATGACACACTGAGACTCACCTGCCCGCCTGACTACACGCTCACTTTGAGAAGGTCCCCAGATGACATCCCGCTAATGACACCCAACACCATAACCATGATTCCAAATACATTAACAGGAATGCAGCCTTTGCATACTTTCAACACCTTCAGTGGAGGACAAAACAGTACAAATTTGCCCCATGGACATTCGACCACTAGGGTATAGCTCAGCCCTTCCCCATCTACCCTAACAGGCCACTTTGAAGAAAGAAGAAAACAAAAAAAAATTAGAAAAAAAAGAAGAGGAAAAAGTTATCTACCATCCATTGAACACCTTGTCAAAATCTAAAGTAAAAATAAGTAAAAGAGAAGGACAGTCATTATTTTCTTACTGATCCTTCCCACAGAAACTCACTGATGTTAAAGATCAACTACAAACCCTGTGAAATGTGAAAAGTGTACATTGCTGTTACGATACTGCTTTAAGATCTCAGCCACTTGGATTGAAAGTTAAGGCCAGAAGAAGTCATTTAAAATGGTGTTTTAAGTGTAACAAGCAAAGCAGAGTCTTCTGGAATACAGAGCCAGTGACTGTACAGGTGTTTTGTTTTGGTTTTTTTTAATAAATAAAATTATAAAAAAGATTCTTTATGTGCCATACCATGAATGGCCGTTGATAAAACAAAGACATCACCATGGGCTTTTACCCAGCATATGAAGCTGTAATTCAGATGGGGAAAATAGAATTTTATTATTAAAATCAAAAATGAAAAAAAAAAGAGGAGGACTGACTATGCAGTAAAATACGTATAGTTCTGTGCAAAGAGATGACTTGCCAGCCTGAACTATATTTAAAGAAACTTTGTAAAAATGTACATAGCTGTGAGTTTAAAAACAAACAAAAAAAAAGAAGCAGCTTTTATTGATGTTTTCAGTTTGAAAAGAGCTTTTAGAAAGATTGTGCATTCAATTGTGACCTATGTGTATATACATTAGTCATATGACCTCTGTTTCCTCCAAGACCAAAGGAGGAATTTCTTCTTAATTACTAGTGGTTAACAAAAACCATGAGTTTTTTCTAACATGTTTCATTTATATGAGGCCATGGTGTCATGCAGAGGATACAGTTGTCTGTGTGACCTGCGTATTTTCTCTTACAGGTTACACTAGTGCATGTTAAAGTATTCATAGGAGATTGTTGTTCTTTTCTGAAACATTTTTTCTATAATTTAATTTTGTGTTAGCCTTTGTTAAATTCCAACACAGCAATGGATTGGAAAACAAAGAGAAAAAATACAAAAGAAAATAATTACTATCTTAAGCTTGTTGAACTGAACCAAGAAACATCCAATAATATATATTTGGAGTTCAGTTTGTAGTTCTTGGTTACTGTGACACATTAGGAAGAGTTTTGTGCCCTGACAAAAGCAACGAAAGCCTGTGTTTTGGTCAGCCTTCTTTGAGGAAAACTAGCTCTATATTCACCAGCAGTTGCAGTGGAATCTCAGCCGAGAAAGCACCTCCTTAACATTGCTAAACAAAATAAAACTACAATTTGAAAGTTGGGAAATGCAGGGTTGGTTGGCTGGCTGGCTGTTTTTCAAACTGTTCAGAGTGATGAGTGTGTAAAGAACTTCTCAGCCCACTATCTTGTTTTGCACTTGAGAGTGTATCTGTCAGAAAATTTTTATTTGCTGATTCATTGCACAGCAGTCCCATAGTCAGTGAGCATTATGGAGAGAGAAGTAGAGAAATCATCAGCTGTTCTGCCTTTGAACAATATTGAAAATCCCAGAGAGCATCACTCTCAGGAAAGGCAAAAGTATTATTCCCTTCTGCTTTTCCTTCACTAGAAAAACAGGGGCCAAGCAGAGCTATCAAAGTAACTTAGTTTAATTCAAACAACTGGTTTGAATGTGAAAATCTAGAAAATACTTTTTGCAGATGAAGACTGCTTTATATTTTGTCTTTGAAAGTTAGTCCATCATTGAGAGATAGTAACCAAAGATCTTTGAACAAATTGGTCTGCACTTGAACATGATTATCCCAGATGTATTTTCTATTATTAATTCAAGACTAAACTGCATTGATATCATATGTCCCATAAAGATTAACACAAGATGCCTTGTACCTCTTGTTGTTTTCTACGCTTTTTGTTTTCTAATAAAATACCTTGAAATAGTCACCCCTACAAATAAAATCAAAGACAAGGTGATTCACTGAGATCTATTCATCTGCACAACTCTTTGTTGTAGCAGGCAGTAAAGCAAATTCTGAAGGAAAGAAATAAAAAGTTGATGACATGATAAAAATGCAACATGTGGTTGATATAATCCTTTATCTGCAATGAATGTGCTATAAATCTGACCTGGGAGCTCAGGTTGGAATGCGATGAAGCAGCAACCCCAAAGTACAACTAGTAGAAAATGGAAAATTGTTTTGTTTTTTTCACTGATCCATCAAGTACTATATTAATGCTGACTCTATACCAGGCCATTTCCACCAGCTATGTAATGCCTCAGCTGAGATGCAGCAGTTCATAACTCTTAGAAAAAAGGTTTAAAAAAAAAGTAAAAATAAAAAACAATAAAAAAAAAAAGGTAACGGTGCTTGGCATCATAATCAGTTGGGTATGTTTGTAATGTGAATTACAGTATTTGTTTAGTACTTCCAATTGTCTTCTGCTAGCAATATGTACAGTACTGTGTCAGGCTTGTGACATTTGGGTAAAAAAGTTCCTGTAAGTGAATGATTTTAGCTTTTAAAAGTAATTACAATCAAGTTGATTTAATAATTTGATACATCTGGACTGATGTATGATTTATAGAGGGAACAGATTTATAGGGTCTTCATAGAATTCTATAATAATGATATCAAAATATACTTTGAAACTGTAAAAGAAAAACAAAAGTACTTTCCCAGGCTTATATTCTTGTCCTTAAGAGGCACACAGGGTTCAATGGTTTCTTCTGTTATTGTTTTGCAATTTTTTGTTTTTTTGCCTTAAGTAATGATAGAAGATATATATGGCTGGACACATATGTATAAACTTTTCAGCAGCATTTTTAATAATAAAATATCACGGTATTTTCTAATGCTTTGTGCAAATAACTACGTGTTCATCCTTTTGTGTAGAAAGTCTTTCAGAGGTGTGTTTTCTGCCCCATCTCCATTTCATTATCTAATGTAAACAATGCCTTGATACTCGGTATAAAAATATTAAAGTAACAGAGGGTGCACTTTTAAGTTAGCATTGAGTTTTCATGGCTTTTGTAGTTCTATAAGCCTGCCAGTAAAAGGAAAGCAACTCAGACAATGAAGATATAAGAGAATAAGCTCCATATATTTATTAGCTGTATACACTGCAATTCCCATTGAAGCAATAGTTTAATTGTTTCATTAGTATTTTCTGAGGCACTGAAAAAAAAGCTTGGTTTCCCATATTAGTGTATAGCTTAGCAGCTGAAAAATGCTAAAAAATGTATCTTCCAAATTAGGGATCAAAATAACACAGATAAATCTATGATTTATGTCAAGCTCCACAAGTCAATATACTTTACTTTTATGTTTTAAATTTAGATAAACAATAAGTTTTGTTAGGAAAAAAATATGTAAGAGTAGCAACATATGTTACTCATATGTATTTAAGGTATTTACATATATTGCAAGGATGTTAATATCATTCTTCCTTCAAAGGCTGAATAAGTAAATAGTTTGTTCTTTTATGATGTTAGGTTCTGTTTATCAACCAGGTTTCCTTTCACTGGAAAGGTACGTAGACACTTCAGTAATTTGAGCTGGGTATTGTTTTGTTTCTGTAACTATTCTGCTGAATAGAGGTACTAACAATAATATTTGATGAATTTTGAGCATATTAGTGAAGAGTATTTGCAAAAAGAAAAGTCTAAGTTATTCATATCAAAATTTTGATTTGAAGAGTCAAGCTTCTGAGATAGAAACATGCACCTACTGACCTAATCAAGCAGCTTGAATTTTGAATATAGAACTTGTATATGATGCTTTTGCAAATAAACTGCAGATTTAGAGTTGTTCAGCAAATATGTTTAATTACAGTCACACTTCAAAATTCCACATCTTGCTCTGAGATAATTCATACACACAAAAGGGGGTTAAAATTGTGTCATTTCTGTGAATTGTTCACCATAAATTTCTGGGTGAACTCAATAAATTAGCTTTTTTTCAGCTAATCAGTTTCACTTTTAACAAAAGAAACATCTTCAGAACTTTGTTCATGCTAATTTAATACTGTGTCATTTTATTTCTTTACTGTCTGAAATATAAGTATGCAGATTAGTATGTTCCTATTTTGGCTTTGCTAAGATTATTACAATTTAATGGTATTTAATATCACATAAAAATCATATGAAATAATACCATGACAATTATGTGCTTGTCTCAGATTTGTGGTTTTACATTTGTATTATTTAATTATTGTCAACTGTTTCCCATATTTTCATCTACAGTTGTTTGGCATCACAAACCTCATCAGCCTGAATGACTCCAGAGGCCATTAGCAGCTGGTAAAAACTGGGATTTTTATCCCACTAGAAATTATGATATTATATATATAATATCATAATATTTTAAAAGCTTCTCAACACATCAAAATAGCCTGAAAAGTAAGATAGTAACCTTTTAAAGTAAATGAAAAATAAAGAAGGGGTTTGGAAATGTCTAAACATCTTGTTTGAGCTGTAGCATAATAAATAATATTTCACTTTTGGATGAAGTTTTGATTCAAGCCATTTTGTTTGGTGTTCCACAGTGGGCACTAAGGTCCTCACTGTGTCTTCTAAAAGTTAAGTTATGTTTTAAAGAAGTTATGCTTTCTTAGTCTTTTGCAGCCTACCCAATTTATTTCCCATGTAAAGAAAACCAGATCACTTGGGGATGACTTAGACACAATCCAGTCACAAAGTCCAAACCAGAGAAGAAGTTTTGTCATAAACCAAGTGAACCACAGCTCCCCTAAGACACAGTAGTAATTAAAGACAATATGCAGTAATATCCCATCTATTCAAATGTAAAATAAATATCTAATAAATAAGGTACGTTCCATTATTATCAATGGAAGGTTTACAAAGTTTTGCAATACCTACATTTTCCTAACTTCATTTTCCACCCCTTCTCCACATAAAATAACAAAACCTTTTCAGACAGTATTTTCTGGAATATCCACATATGTAAATGAGGAATGAAATAGATGACCTCTTCTTCTTTCCCCTACTACATAAAAATCCTCAAGTGCTGAAAGCACAAAATGGTCTTCCTCTAGTGCCTTTATCAGGGCTTCTAGGTTAGCTGGGAGATTCAGAGTAGTCCCATTCCTAGGTCTCCAAGTGTAAATAAAAGGGAAAATCTGGACAAAGAACTGACATATATTGGCTTTGACTTAGACTACACAGCACAGTTTTATTTCTCTCCAAAAGCCAAAGATGCAGCACAAAAACAGAAGAGAGCTTTACCTATGTTTTATTTTTAAAATACTGCATTTCTAGAAACCACTTTTTTCCGAGATCTTGATGTCTGATATCTTGCTTTTCGCTGTACCTAACTCAAAGCCCTCACTTATTTCATGTCCTCTCATATCTTTTATCTCTTTTTACATCAGATACTTTCCAAGAGATACAGATATGTTTTCATGTGTGGTTTTTTTCTGTCACAACATTTAAGTCTGGCTTCAGATTTGTTCCATTCTGTACTGTATGACTGTGAGACAGCATTTTTCATCTGACATTTTCCTTGCTGCTTTTAGTGTTTAAGAAGTTCTACTGGAGGGGTATTTACATGACAGTATTCCTCATCCTTGAAATGCTTTAATCTCCATGACTGCATTTTGAGCCAGCCTAACAGCTTTGCTTGGACACAGTATATGTCTTAGTGGGAAGTGCCAGCTTGCAGCCAGCTCTCCTTTTACTCTGCAGCTTTTATTATTGTTATTATTCATTGTTGACATTTGTTTCTTTACTATATTGATCTTTAATCAAAAGTAAATTAAGTTAGTATGTCATTCTATTCCACAGTGAGATTTCTCAAACCCTACGTTGTTTGTAATTCTTGTTTAGATATGGCTGATTACATTGTTCCACCAAAACATAAAAGCCTTTCTAAGCTATTATGTTTCCTGATTCTACTATCAGTGCAAACTAACAGAGGGCTGGCACAGTCAGCCTTGTATGACAAGAATTCATGGTATACTGGCTTCCACTTGGTGGGGACTTGTTTCACATATATAGGAAAATAAATACAATTAGCATTTTCATGCATCAAAATTTTATTACATCATATCAAAGGTGAGCAAGACCCAAGGTAAAATTCAGAGAAAATGCACTAGGATCCTGCATTGGTGGTTATTTTGTATCGGCAAGAATTTTCAGGTTGAGCTGCACGAGTGCTTTGTTCACTTTAGTCAATGGATATCTCACTTCAGAAACTAGAGTGGAATTTGAGGATTTCAGGAAATGAACATGATATTGAAAAAGTATTTTTAATGGGGTTTCTGCTTTCAAGAATGCCTACCAGAAGCAGCAAAGAAACTGCAGGAAGAGTGTTTTAAAATAAATAGGAATCAAACACAAATTGTTTCTAAATGAATTTGACAGGAAGAAATATGATACAATGTGATATGAAATGACCTTTAAGTACTGTGATGGATTTCTTTTGCACGAAGGGCCAACAGAAAAATGAAAGTTATCTCAAAAGATACATTTTTACAGGGACTAGTCAAATTAAATCATTGCAGAAAATGAGACTATAATGGAATTTTGAACAGAGATGTTGTGTCATAATGCAATACCATATGGATTTAAATATGCAGAACATAATCTACAGTGCTCATCTGGGTACTGAGAAGTATAAAATTAGATCCCAAGATACCCTACTTTAGCCAGAAGACAGTGCTGCCATTGTAGATAACACAGCAAAGTGAAATGTGCACATTTTTCAGGGAATGACATAAGATACAGTGCCAGACTCAAAAAATAGGGAAGAATGACAGTATGAGCCAGGTGCAGGTTCTGCCTGGAGAACCATCCCGTAGGTAGTCCCAACAGAAATAAAGTGTTCCAAATCTGGGTTTTTTTGGGTTTTTTTGGTTTTTTTTTTCTTCCCGGTGGAGGTCCATGGAGAGAGAATGTCCCTGGAATATACTATTTTCCACTAACCACTGCCCCTTGAGCCCTCAAAAATCACCAACAACTGATATGTTAGAGGTCCCTCTAAGCTGGAGCTGGGACCAAGAAAGAAGAAATATGAACTGTTTACTTATTATTAGCAATTTTTTTCTCTTCTTGGTGCAGGACAATCAGAAAAAGTTAAGAGATGAAGAGTGATGTGCAGCTAACTTCCTCCAGTACCCAGGAAAGGGCCAGCCAAGCACCTTACTCAGTTTTCAGCAGACTGGGTAAAAAGCAATGGAGGCATTCAAGGAGCAGTAGTCAGTGAGGAAGTTGCTGGATATGGGCAACAATCAAATGCTGAGTTGATTCGTGAGGCTTGAAAGTCTCTTTCACCCGTTATAATGGTTTCATTAAGAAATATCTATGCTGCTCGCCAGACTGTAAATTCTGCACCATTAATATAGCAGAAAGTCAGTAAGGATGTGATTAAAAATTAAGCAATTAAAAATTTAATTACCAAAACTAAAGCTCCAGTGTGTGTAAGAGAAGTAACATTCAGCATTGCAGTAATCCTCTCATCTGACTGCACGTTTTACTATACCTCCAAATCAAGACAGAATAGAGATTTCTGATGGAGGCATGAGAATAAATCATCAGGTGTATATGCACAAAGCTAGGCAGTGGAATTCCATTTACAACAGCTCCATAAATTGCTGCTTCAATAAATAGTAAATTTGAAGTTACTTACCTTTTCTTGCTGAGTTTTTTAGAATGTGATGTATACAATGGACACAAGTAACAAGTGCTAGGAGCTCTCAGACCTGCAGCACACAGCTAAAGAAAAATGAACACATAAATTGTTGGAACTTTGGACAGCTGAGACCAGGTTTCTATTAGGAACGTTGGAACTTTGGACAGCTGAGACCAGGTTTCTATTAGGAACTGGGTCCTCTTCAGCTCCTACTACCAAAATCCAGTCCAGATCTTACGTGTAATGAACTGTTTTCTTGTGAAGAACTGTTATTTCTTCTAGAAGGCTGCCATGTAATTAGGGACTAACATAGACTGAAAACAAAAAATATCTCCTCAGGTTGGTGGTAACATGTCAGTGACTGCACTGACCTCTGTAGAGCAGGTTTACAAACTTCCCCAGCACTCAGTAGTTTATTAATAGGTGACCAATCAGAAACAGAGAAGTCTATTCATTAAGCACCATGTGAGAAATAACACCAACCACAAAACAGAAATTAAGGTAATTCCTATTAATAAGATCACTGTGATATAGAAGCACTTCAACAATTTCCAAAACTCCTTGTGAATCTGGCATATCACAAATAATTTGGAGATGGATTCCTCCAGCAGGTGATGCTGGAGGAATAGGTAAACACTTTTTAATGTTGCACAGATGTGTGCATTTTTACTAAACTGACTATAATTCTCCATTTTGAATGCAAGATCTGCTCTCAGCTTTATTTGTCACCTGGAATTATTTGGGTTTATGTCTTTTTGGATAGTTGTGGAGTTCATGCATTCTGAACTTGTAGAGTTTTGCTGTCATCTCGCTTTCCTTAAAAATAGAGTAATTAAAAAGGGGAAAAGTAATACTTTTCAGTTATCTCAATGATTTCCTGAAAGAGACAATAAAGTCACTTGAGAGACTGTATGTTTGAGCATACAGCTTTTACAGTTGTCCAAATCTGCAATTCTAACTGTAAGTGATTAGACATTTAGCAGTTAGTTTCAGAGCAGTTTCTGCATTGCAAGCCTTGAAATGTTAAGAAAATATGATAGCAATATAATTTTGCGGGATACGTAATTTGGGGAAAGAAGGTTTTTGGTCGATATACCATTTCAGTTATTTTAATAAGCAATATGACGATTTATGTGCAAATATATAACCTTTATAGGGACTTCTGCTAACATTTGAGTCTAGAAGTCTACATATTTAGATATCTGGGATGTATTTCTACATCTATCTATATATGCAGTTGTGACATATATATGGTTATTATATGCTTCCTCACTGCCAGTTCTCAGTGTCAGATTATAAAAGCTATTTTCAATTATTTACAATTCACAGAATGCAAAAAAAATTAATGTGTTTCACAGGTATTTTGTATGTGGTCCTTTTAAAACCTTTTTTTTCATAGATTTACGTAAGCTTTTGCTTTGAAGATCCACACACAAATGCAACTGAGGGAAAGGTGAGAAGATAACTTATCTTGTCTGTTTTAACTCACTTGGTGAAAATAACTCCCCACCTGCAAAAATTCTGTTGCAGAATGTAGATCTCAGTTGTACCTCAGAGAAAAAGAAAAAATCCCATTCATCTGTAAAAAATGAGGTTACAGAAATATGAGTAAAAGCAAGTTATGCAGAATGGACAAAGGCGAGTCAAGAGGATGGCAGGAGCTGCAGAAGAAATGTGGCTGTTAACCAAGGACACATGAGGAGGAGCTGGGAAGTGTTTTGAGCCTGGATCAACTGAACACAGAAGGATAAACCAGAAACCAGGAAAATAACCAGAAAACCCATAATACTGAGAATAAAAGTTCAGAAGATAGTGCAGAGGACAAAGACACAACACGAGATTGCCAAGCTGGTTTTGCATTAGTATTTTTGTTTGGTTCAGGAATGTACTGTTAAAGGAAATCTGCCAATTCCCATTTATTAAACTTTCCTCACAAACTAAACTTTGTTGTGCATTGCAAGCGATCTTGGAGCAGGTGAGATGGATTCCTTTTGCAGGTATATACTGAAAGATATGACCTACTTAGGCACCCCATGCCTCCAAGCAAACCCCTGATATTTGTGGATGCAAACCATTCTGCGGCACTTCCCCACGGCCCTGGCACCACTCCTGGTCCCTCTCCTATGTAACAGACTAGCAATTCAGCAATATGGCCTCTGGCATAAAAACGGCAGTCTTTTCCCACCCCATCAAGGCTAATTGATCCTGTTGTCTAAGTTCAGTTTATGGCACAGTGCCTTTGATTTCAGTCCCAAAATGCATACTAAACTGCCAAGTTCCAAAACCATTTACAAAATACTTGCTTATTTTTAAAATCTGCTCACATTTGTGAAAAAGGGAAAGGGCAGGTCCCACTATTGACTTTGCAGATTATATTGATGAAAGGATATTTCTTTTCTCTTTTCAATAAAGCAAGCACGCACTTGATACTAAAACTAATTCTGCTACTGGTGGCTTGAGGATTCAGCCACTATTTCAGTGGGAGAATATGCAACCCTGGTATTATGGTATATGTTCCTAACACTGAGCTAAAATGCCAAACATCTGAAGATGTTCAGAGTGAACATAACCAACAATATTAAAAAACAAATAAAGAACCCAAAACAAACAAAAGAATTTCGAGGTTTGAAGGGGTTTTAGTTTTTGAATGCCCCATTTGATTTAAATCCTTTTGCACTGTGAAATCTAGGCACTGACTAGTGTAATTTATTTCGAAGTGTTATTGTACTGACTTCGGCAATTAATTCCATTACAAAATATGGAGGGATGAATTAGGAATTTCAGTGTGGTTTCATGGTTCTTCCCTGCTTATGTCTTCTAAAGAAATATTACAGCCCTAGGCAGTAGATTTGTCACTCCACTCTGCAAAAAAAAGGTATGTTTTCTGGTTTCTTTTCTGTACCAGACAAAGTAAGGATTTTGGTGTCAGAGATAGGCTTTTTATTATTTTAGTCTTGGCTATTGCAGTTAAAAGACCCTGTGTTAAAAGACCCTGTGTTAACTAAGAAAGAGACACAGAACAAAACATCCTTTCCATACATCCATGACAGTTCTGTTATCACGTCAGTTGAGATCATGTACTGCAATGTACTTTACTCATCATTGAGGTTTTCTCAATTTAAAGGCAAGTAGGAACATATCCCTTTCATTCCATAAATTAAATAGCAAAAGCCTCTTTTAACAAAAACCCAAAACAAACAAAAACCCCAACCCAATATGTTTACATATTTATGGGGGACAAATCTATAGAAAGCAGCTTAATCTCAGAGAAAAGAAACTTACACCTAATACTGAGTCTGATCTGCATCACATGTGGTAGCCCACAGCCTAAAGAGAGGTTTTCTATGGTCTTCAGGAGTACAAATTAACAGAACCATGTTTAAATTAGCTTCTCCTTGCTGATTAAGATAGAGATTAATATTGATTGAAATAAAAATTTTTGGATATGGTATTTTTTTAAGGTACTGAATAATAATTTCTAAGCTAATGAATCTACTGAATAATTAAACTTTTGAAGACTCTCAGAACTTCCTACACATGTGAAATCTTTAGAAGAAAATATTTATAGAAAATCACTCATTAGTCTAAAGAATCAAAGTAAAACAGCTGTTTACATAGAGTTACCATGTCTTATACTCCTGGTAAAATTGCATGAATTAAAAAACAAATTCCATTGATACTTGGTAAAAAGAAAAAATGATAACCTGTAGTAGTATAGCTGCATTGAGTTTTTGATGTAGTTGTGAATGAGGAAGGCAGAGCATCAAATTATCTTGCTTAAGAAAAATGTCTTATATTCCATTTTAGCAAATCTATCTCTCCATGCAAGATTTTAGGAATACAAGGGCTGAAAATGTGATTTTCATAAAGTAAATTTAAATCAAGCAACAGAACTAAACAGATATACCCTATTAACACTAAGTGTATATTAAAGAGCAATGGGATAGAGAATGGAGAGTGTCAGTGCAGTTCTGTCCTTCTGCAGTTATTTAGGTGTTTAGCAGAAAAGGAAGAACAGAAAAATGTGAAAGGATAGTAATTCTTAGGGAGAAGAGACACCTATGGAGGAGGTAGGAGCAAAACAGATGTGCTCTGTGCTCAGAGAAAGAGAGGCAGAAAAGGTGAAGGACTGTGGTCTAGAGTTGGTAAAGTCAGAGACTGAGCTGATGTAGAAACTCAGAGGGCAATACTGACTTGTTGTTGAGGTAATGAATTATTTTTCAGTAATGGAAATCAAGTGACTCATGAAGATGTCCAATTTTTTTTCAGATAACTGTAAACACTCAAAATTATGTACTTGCAGAAGGTGAAAAAAATCACATTCATGCCCAGCTCTGATTGGAACATGGAGTTGAATCTTTAAAGGCTAGAGGCTCTAAGACGTACCTGCATGCAGACTGGGACAAGAATTGCACCATCTGGATATTTTTAGGAATACTTACATCCATGGTGGTTTTCCCTGGCACCAAGCACAAAGTGTGTTCAGTGATGCACAGACTTCATCTAGAAGACCAGTCTGAGTGTGCATGGTCTTCAGCAGAACAAGCTAAGCCAGGAGCTTTTCTCAATAATTTGCATACTCAGTGAATCCGTTTTCTAGTAGTCTATTACACCAAGAGTAATTGAAATGACTACAAGAACTTTTGGGAGAGAAATTGAAAATAGAAGATATAGTCATGGACTGCCTTATCAAGTGTCTGAGACTTCATAATGAAAAAGAAACTGTTGTTGGGACAGGGGGTAAAGATAGAGAAGAACTATGACATAATAACTCAGAATAGGTGAAAGTAGGGTTTACATCTACAGGGGTGCAATAATAGTCAGGCATCACAAAGCAGAATAATGAGATATAGTGTATGAGACACCATGATGGAGATAGCTATTAGAAAACAGTATATACAAAAAACCTCAGAAAACTAGAAATAAATAGAATAGAAACAGATAAACTGTGGGGTTGAGAAAGGTTCTTGCATTCTTTCTCTTCCATTTAGGTACAAATGTACAAAAGCTACATAGAAGTGTGTAACCTCTGTATAATAAATCTATATGATGTGTATGTAATAATTATAATATTAATGGTCAGCAGAGGCTGGTGAAGCGCAAACATTGTGAAAAGGTGCAAAGGTAATAATATTGTGCAAAATGCATGCACATACACACTGTTTTGATCCCTTCTTCTTGTTTCTTCTGGTAACATGTGGGCTTTAGTGTCATATGGGTGAGGTTGGTGAGTCCACAAGTGCACAGTTTTCTACTGACAAGGTGAGTGACTGTAACCAAAAGATGTAAAAAAGAAATTTTGTTTTTTCTAGAAAATAAGTTACTGTGTTCTGCTCAGAGCTGTTCTTCTAAACATACAGAATACTTTAATGTGTCATCATCACAGTCTCATTCCTTTTTTAAGTTATAGAATATTAAAATGTCTTCTATATTAAGCACTACTGAAACTCAGCTATTCCAGCACCCACTTTGTGAATAATAAAATCAGCTTTTTTTTTTTTTTTCATTTTTTTCACCCATTATGCCATGCTATGTATCTAGTACTTAACTGCTCTCCCCTTCTTCTTTTTCCTCTGTTCATACACATACAGGCATGCATTTTAATCTAGCCTTGGGTTAGCCAGATAGAGCATGGATGTAAACCCAAGGATACATCCAGAGGCAGTCTGGACGTAATATACATGACTTGGATTGTCCTGGCCTGTTCGCTGTCTTGCCATCACTACTGTAAGATGCCCATTAAATGGGTCCTAAGGTGCTCCTTGGCCCAGTGCCACATGTCACATGCCCATGTTGGTCTGTCAAGGGTTGTTTTGGCCACAGTGTGTAGTTGAGAAAATTCTTCCATTTGCTCCCTAGGAGGATAAAAGCCATAATTTCTTAAATTGAACTACTTTAAAAATACCTGCCCTTCCTTACGAACCCCATCTTTATATATTACATTTAAATATGTGCTTCATAATTAGGTATCATTTACTTGGAAAGTCTGCAAGCATTCACATCAAAATTAACCCTTGAAAACAATTAAGTACTGTGGAAAATATTTCCTTATGTTTCCTCAGTCACTGTAATGTTCCCTCATATGAGGTCAAATGAGCAAATAACTTTTAGACATAAAGCCTGCAAGAGCTATGTGCTTGTTTGTAACTTTGGAAAGCACGTTGTGTTTTCCAGCAAAGCTTTAATTTCCCTAGTTCTTTAATCACAGATATGCCTATTGGTCTAAATATCTTCCCTCTAAATGCAACAGCAATATTTCCCCTGAATTCCACAATGTGAATCAAGAACAATACTCATGCTTTCTTAAAAACAAGACAAATGTGTAACAGTTGCTTTTTCATTTGTTAATGGAGGTCTTTTTTCGTGTTTTTCCTTTCTGTGAGAAGGTGAAAAAGAAATTGCTGGTGTCATACTCATAAAACATTCAAACTTTAGCTTATTCCTAGCAAAAAATTTACAGTAAAAAAATCTTTATAATTAATTTGAAGGATTTAGTTTTGTCTGTCTAAAAAACACTTTTCAGTGAAGTTTTTTTATTAAAACTAGTAAGAAAGTTTGTTAAGAATAAGAAGAATTCCCTAGAAGTGGTACTAACATATTAAGTCTCTAAATTTAAGTCATGTAATAGTTGGAATCATAATTTGTCACTGACAATTGGGAACAAGGTTGATTATTACAAAACAGCACCCAGTTTGGAGAGCACTTTGATAGATAAAGTACTATAGAAATACCACATTCAGAAAAGAAAATTAGGCCTCGGGAAAAATCTTATTTTTCAAAGAGTTCTTCAGACTTCTTCCCTGACTTGAAAGAATAATATATTCCAGTGTTAACAAAACTTTTTTTGGAGTTTTTTGGCTTGGTTTTTTTTGTACTTCATCAAAGATTTCATATTTCTGTAAGAAAGATTCCCTGTTTATACAAGAAATATCTTTGTTGGGCACATTTTCATAATTCGCACTTTTTCTAATTTGTCGTAAAATGGGGTGACTAACATGTCAGGGCAGTTATAAAAATAACGAGATAGACAAAATGGAAATTGAATGTAACTTTAAATTTTAATATAGGTCTGCTTCTGTCAGTGTTTATATCTGCCACTTAGGTTCTTTTCACATATAAATAACATATAGTTGTTTGTAAGAATTTCTTACTCTATTAAAAGAAATGAGGGAAGGGGGAATGATAAAATGATTGAACTTTTATTATGCTAGAAATTTTCCATTGAATTGTATTCATATTGAATTTTTCAGTATATTTTTTCCAGAAATAAACCAATAAAACTTGGTTATTTTTGAAAAACAAAAAATCAGCGTGACCTTGATTTTTTATACTTTGTAAAATCAGAGTTCTATTTTTTAAACAATGTAAGACAGCATAAAGATATACAACAACATAAAGAAGAGAAAATAAGTGTACTAAAAATTTGCTCAATTTACCCTGTGAATAGTACATAAATCATGCTCATTTGGCCCAAAGGATTAAGCAACATTAATAAAAAAGTAAAATGATGTACCAAGAAAACAGAATCACACTCATAACATATTAAAAAACCCACATTATACCATGACTTACAGACAAATGCATTCTTAATAGCTTCAATACAACTCAAAAAATAAAGAAAACAGTACCTAAAGTATCTCATCAAATTATAGTTGAAAAATTAATTTTAAAATGGACAAAAAAATAAAAACCACATATGACATGGTATTAATCTGAGGGCAGAATATTTGTTGTCTTCAAAGTGAGCAAGACAATTTTTTAAAAATTATTTAAAAGTGCAATAAATCACGGTTAATGAAACAAGAATTTGTTTCCTATGTACCAGTGACATATCTAGAAAAAATAAATGCCCTCATTAACTAGACTATATTTTCATTTTATGCTTATTACGCGACAGAAGATGTTGAAAGGTGGGTTTGATTTGATATGGACATTTATGCCACAATAACAGTTGGCATAGAAGCAGAATAGAAGGAGCATCCTGTTTGTGCAAGTGCACTGTGTCTTTTCTGACTGTGATATTGAAATAGAATGAATCACTCCACTGAATCAAGCGAAGCTTTGCTTGTTTATGGTAGATGATGATTTGTCACAGTAATTCTTCCTTCCATGTATTTACTAGATGTAATATTTCTTCGGTTTTTTGTCTACTTGCTGTTTATAAAGAATAGAATTGCTTACACTTTGTGCTTTTAAAGCAGTATAAACAAATAATAGAAAATTCCCAACTTTCCATAGAACTGCAATTCTCAGAGCAGTTTTTCCTTCCATTTCACCAGCGAGAGACAATTTTAGTGAGATACTTTAAAAGTAATGTGTACTACACTGATGTATATTAATCTATTAAAGCAACATGAAGCTCAATTGACAGTTGGATATTGACAATGACAATTGACAATGGATAGCTTTTAAAAAGAAGCTTTTTTTTCTTCCATTTTTTTCATGGTACATAGTCAGTCTAACCAGACATATAAGAACATTGCGATATATTTTTCCTCTTCAATTAGCAGCAGGTTTGGGGGTTTTTTTTCACTGTTACACAGCTATTCTGCTGTATTGTAACTGGCAGCATGTATGATATAGTAATGGAGGCTTTTCATTTGGTTAGATTTTGTTTTGTTGGGTTTGGGGTTTTTTCTTTCTTAAGGGGGCTCTTTCCCAAGTTGTTGTTTTAGTGTTATGTCAGCAACTTTTCAGTGAATTTTCACTCTTTAAAATCAGTTAATGTCAGGAATAAAACACATCATCTCTTCTCCAAGACCTTCAGTTGCCTTGGTATTTGGCTTTAAATTAGGTGTCCAGCAAAATATAAAATCACAGCAGGAAACAAAAAAAGATCATGAGTTTTATCATATCAAGCTATAGATACGTGCTCTTCTCCATCCATCCATTCTCCAAGCAACCTGCTTTGAGGGTAGAAGGAGATAAATATTTGTATCTGAATGGAAGTAATTGCTCTGTTTGTTCTCCGGTCCTTCTCTACATCTAAGTTTCAAGTCTTACAGTCCTTGGGACTTACAGTCCTGCCTCAAAACAGAGGAGTCTTTCCTAATAAAATACTCATACTCTGCTTTTTGGGCAAGAGTATACTCGACTTGACTCTCTGCTGCAGACTTTTCCTGCAGACTTCACAAAATCACAAGATCATAGAAAGGTTGAGGTTAACCTGACTTGGTTAACCTGGCACCTTCATTCTTTAAAGAAAAAACAAAGCTTCATGGTAATATTTCCCCTTTTCCATCCTACTGAGAAGTTTCTCTTTGAAGACAAATCAGAATTAATTCCCATTTGGGACCTACAAGATGTTTTGAAAATATCAGCTCTCCTGGATTTCTTAAACTTTTGAAAGGAGAAAGGAGACTGCCTGGCTTGCCTTCGGGGTCATATGCTTTGTAGAAGAATACAGAGAAGCATAGGCATGAAAAGCAGGTAGAAAAATTTGCTTGTTTCTGTAGAAATCTCTTTCCATTTTCGTCACTCTAACTTTTACTTCATCTTTCCCAGAAAGAAAGAGGCCAAGCTACTTTGCTTGTGGATGCTAAATAATGGCGTTTCTACACTGTACTTTGAGATAGACATAACCCTGTGGCTGAGGGGAAAAAAAAACACCGAAAATATCAGTGAGAGTTTAAAAACATAAATTTCAGTATATTTCCCTTGATTTGTGTCCATCACCTTTCTCAGTCATGTACTGTAGGATATTTCAGGATTCAGCCCATTACTTATAAAGGATCTTTTTCCTCTCCAAAGCTTGTTTTAGAGTCTCTTCAGTAAACCGACGACCTTTTTTCTCTTAAGGAGTTTTTCAGTTACCTGAACAAATAAATTCTACACTATGTTACCCTGCTGCTAAGTTTTACTAAGCCCAGGTTTGTTGGCAGATAGAATTTGGGAAAGCAATGCCTTGACCTATAGTTCTCAAATTTGGTCTGGTGCTTTTTCCTTAAGAATTTGCAGTGACTATTCTTCATATTACTACTAGAGTCTCCTACAAGTCTGAGATCTATTAGCTGCAATTTCTAGCAAGGAATTAAGTTTTCTTGGACCATTTAAACTTGTATCTTGATATAAGGCCAGTAAGGAATCAAAGCCATGCAATCTTACTGAGCACCATGTTTTTAAACAGTTGTCATGGTTTGACGCTAGTTTAAATGCCAAACACATGAAATCTAATTATGTGTATAAGTGGAATATGGATTCTTTGAGGAAAATGTAAAGAAACTGCAGAACAAAACAAGGTTCACACTTAAACAGTTGCAATATAACAGAAAGTTTATTAACAGAATGGGAAAAAATGGACTGATAAGAAATTAAAGCAAACCTTTAAAACACTTTCTCTTTCCCAATGCTTTTTCCTTTACCATAAACCTTTCACAAGTGAAAACAAAACAAGAACATGGTATTTTGGTCAGAGTTGTACCTTTTAAGAATCTATTTATGCTTTAGGAAAAGAGCTTTCTTCTATTGTGCCATAGAGTTTTCACAAACCAACAGTCCCGTCCGGAGAAAATCTGTTGAAGTGAGGAAAGGTATCTTTCCCATGAATTTTTTGCAGTTTTCCCATACTGCAAAATCACAGGCCATAGGAGAAGATGGGGTTTTAATCTTTTAAGGATGAATTATCTCAGTCTGAAAGCACAAATTCTCTACTTCAAGTCTCTAACAACTTCTCATAACTTCTGTGTGGCCTGGTTTCTTTAGCCACAGGCTGCACAAGAATTTCTCATCCCCTCAAGTTTTTTTCGAAATGGATTAAAGCCCTTTCTATGGCTTTGCAAGAAGCAATTTTTAAGCTTCATGCCCAAAAAGCACAGCAGCCCCCTTTCCCCATTGTAATAGCTGCCTTTCCACATGATCTCGTCCCTTTTGCTCTGTTTCTGACCTTGGAACCGCCATGTGCAGCTTCGTCCCATGTCACTTCACTTTCCCTTTCTTTCCTAGCTCACCTGAAAGAAAAGGTGTCTTTTGTTGGTTGTGGTGTGGTGTTTCTTCAGCTTTGGTGAGAGCTGTGCTGGATGTAGAGGTGTCCTGCTGGCCCTGACAGTCCCGGTATGCAGTTTTGGCAGCTTCAGATCTCCGACCGCGTGGCTTCAGTCACACACTGCCCGCAGAGTGAGAACAATTCCCCCCGGGAGCAGAAATTCGGCTCCGCGCCGCCGCCACGCTGAGGGGCCGAGGGGAAGGGCCTGGCCCGGACCTGGGCCCAGTCCCCAGGGGCCCTCTACCCTCGGCCACTCCTCGGCTCTTGGGCCCAGAAACAAAGAAGAAACTCCCACCCTGCATGGGCTTTTTATATGCAAAACAGCAAAAGCGATTGGTTCAAAAAACCCATCAATCATGTAGATTCAACCCATTACAACTGTATAAATTTTTAATACCCAAAGAGACCATTTCTTAATTAAAGGACTTAAAGTTATGATAATTGTGAAAGAAACAAATAAAAGGATTTCTGTATCTACTGCATTCTATTTACTTTTTTCCCCTCATATACTTCAAAATAGCAATAACATCAACTAAAGGTTTCTTGCCTCACATGCTGTGTTACATTAATGCAATTTGCTAAATTGTTGCAATGCCTTGACAATAACAGCTGGGCAGATCAGTTGTGATGGTATAATAAGAACAGAAACAAGAGCTTCTTGCCTTCAACTGACAAATGCTATTAATCCTGTGACCCATCATTCCTCATATTTGAACAGGAAAGAAAAAAAATCTTCACAGCCTAAAGTCATCATTTACCCATAGATGAGAAGCAGTCATTTCACATAATGAGAAACTGTTATTTTCTTTTTCATCTCCATGCCTCTCAGCTCCTTATCCTTCTCTAAAGGAGATCTTAAGCCACTTTTTTAATATCAGACTTCCATATCTACAAGTGATGTTGATTTACTTTGAGGAAAATAATGCCTGAATAGTCTCAAGCAGATCTCTAATATCCAATTTGTCAGTATTGCTGAAAACTTAAAATATACGAAAAGCAATTAGCACTTTTGGAGTATACTGATGTTACAGGTCTGTAACTGAAACATTTGATGAATTTTAGAGACACTATAAACTAATCTATGCATTTATCTCAGAAATTCTTTCTTTTCATGATATTGTTGTTCTCGGAAATATTGTCCGAGATTAAGACAAATCAATTTAATGATTTGAAAATGCAATCTGTATCTTTGTTTTACAGTAATACAAGACCCAAAATCCATATAATCTGAATTAAAGGTTTGAATTTAAATAGACTGGACATGGGCCTTGCTTCTGTGGAACTATGTAGCAATAGCCTCAGAATTTTAATATATATTCAGAGAATATCCTTCAGCTATACAGCCACACAAGATACTACAAAAAAACCATGAATAAACTAAAAAAAATAAAAGCATTTTCCTCTCTTTCTTCTTATTGCATTCTTCAAATCAAAAGAAATGAATAAAGGAATTGCAGTGTTTCAGATATTGAAGTAAAAATATTCTGGTTGTTTCTCCCTCTGTTTTTTATTGTAAAAAAAATTTGTTAGGCAAAGGAAACAAAAAGATAAGGAAAATTCTCCATGATACTGTCATACTTGTAATTTCTGTTTCTGTCTTTTGCATGAGGAAGAAAAATTTAAAAAAGAAAGGAAGTTTCATAGATTTTAAGGAGAAAAGTTCTATTATTCTGTTAGGCAAATAATTTGTAATGATGGTTCCATTTGTGAAACATAGAAGAATAAAACCAAAATTAATCTTGTTCGGTCCCCTAGGGAATCCATCCAGCATTATTTCTCATACAGTATTTACTAACATATTGTCAAATTTAATATCATGTGGCTTGATCAATGAGACTTTAGTCTCATTCCTGTGGGAATTCAAAGATTAACAATATATTTTATCAGTAGGATGTCTTGCTTTGTTATTTCCCTTGCACCTAATTACATTTACCATTTTACTTGTCACTGCAGTTTCTCATAATTTGTCCTTACATGGCAATGAATACCTACCTCTCTGGAGATGTCTGTGTTTAAGTATTAATGTGTTCCTGCAAAAGCAATCCAAACTTGTGTTGAGTTTCTGCTGCAGAATTGTGACACTTTACATTACAAGCTACTAACTTTATGTAATATAAACTCCACTACTGCTGCTCAGCGTGAAGAAAACAGAAAAAAACATCACTGAAACAAATAAAGTGCCTTCTGCTGAATAAAGATACAAATCACTCAAGTTATTGTTTTCTATAAAAAATTATCTTTGGGACTGTAAAAATTGAAATATTTAAAAGTGCTCCGAATTAAATGGATAAACACTTGACCCTCATCTCATCCTCTCCCTTATCTCATTCCAGATTGAGTGATTTTTTTCCAGTTGTTGTGATGGAAAGATAAGAAGTAAAAAACCAAACATTTTAAAGTACAGGATTTTACAGTTTTATTTTTTTTGTTTGCTATTTTGAAATCAACATGTAGCAATTGTGACCATAAAGTATTTCTTATTAAAAAAATAAAGATCTTACAAGTATCAAAAATCTGATCTCTTGTAATTTAGAAAGAACATACAGTAGGGCTTTACCACTGTTCCAGGGTAAATAAAATTTATTTAAAATTTTTTTTTCAGCAGAAGAACAAAAAAATATTAAATGCTCATATAGCACTGATTTAGTGATATGTAGCATACTTACACAGCACCACAAGAACGTACTTTTTTAGTTGCTTTTTTCCCCCCTGTTAAATATATACTTTCATAGTAAATTTCTCAACACAAAAGCTTCTTTTAATTTAATAATAAATCATGTTATGAGCCATTCTTATTTCTAATCTTTGTGTAAAAAATATATTGCTGGGAAATCAGCAGTTGAAAACATGCAACTTCTTCTAATGTCTTAATACTTTCAAATTCTATTTAGCAGACATTAATTTTTCATAATGTCATTTATTTTAGGGATCAGTCTGTCATATATCTCCAAAACATGTCCAAAATCATGTCTCTCATTTTTCATGATTCATACATGCTCTTTTTTTCATGATGATCAGGCATTTGATGAGCTTTTTATGGAAAGGACTGCCAGTCTTTCCAACCTGTTTCCAAGTCAGCAAGCCCTTCCCACTACATTTGGCTACTCATGCTTGCAGGAACATTTAATTCTGTGCAATATTGTTTATCCCCCAGCAAGTATGTGGTAGAATGAATTCACCATCTGAGAGTCAAGGGCAACGTGACTATTAATGCTGAGAGGATAACACAGGTGAACACCATGTTTTCATGAAACTTCTGACCAACGTGCATCGACATGTTGTGTGGCTGAGATGAGCATTCAGATATACTGTAAGCAAGGATGATAACAAACTATTTTAAAGCACTTCTTTTTATAAATTTGGGGAATGGAGCCTTGGGATGGATGGAGCTGAGACTTTCTGAATGTATTTTTGCCAGACTGAAATTATTTTAAAATGTACTTTCCTGGCAAGATCTTTTTGTGCTTGTCTTAAACTGACTTCTTCTCCTTCATCTCCCTGTTTCCCCAAATACGTTCCTCTTAATTTATATTTTTCCACTCAGAAGCCAGTTGAAGCTTCCATTTTGCTTTGTGACTATTGTGGATCATAAACCTACATTTGGAATAAGGACAAGGTGAAAAAAACAAAAAAAAACCTTCATGAGGCAAAGAAAGTGAATTTTAGAGGAGAAAATGGAAACAGCATTAGCTGGGCTAGTTAAACATGACAGGGACAGCTTGAAGTCAAGCATGGTGAAAATCATCACTAGAGCAGAATGTGTTTCCTCCATATCCAAGTAAAGAGCCCTTAAAAACTGAGTTATATGCATCTCTGGGGCAAGCAAACAGCTGTGCCTCCTTTTCCCTTACTAAAAGGGATTTCAAGAGAAAGACAGCGTCTTTCCCAACCAAGTGACATGTTCATTCCGGAAGTGTGAAGGTTTCCAATATCTTGTCCTGAATACTCCAGCCACAGGAGTACAGAGGCATATTAAGGGCACAGGGCACAGAGGTATATTAAGTACCAAGAGGCATTAAGCAGCAATATTCAGGAAATAGAATCCAACCATGTATTTCTGTTATCTGCTATGCAAGACTATTTTTCACAGTGTTGTATGTTCTACAAACATCCTTTGAGAGCAAGTGGCAAAAGGGAGGGAAATTCCCCTTCAGATGCAGATACTTAAATGTAGATGCTTGTAATACTGGGCTCCACAGTACACTGTAGAACGTGTGTCTGGGCTATTGTCTAAGCCACAGTTAGGTGAATTTACTGAAGCAGTGTATTCATCCTAAAAAAGCTCACTGGTCAGCTGAGGAACTTTTTTAACCTTCACTGATAGTATTGCATATTCCTTTGATTATAACATTTACAGAACCATTTTACCTGTAAATTTAGGCTCCAAAACCCTGGCTCTGAGTCTCATCCCTAGTGTCTCTGATGATATGGAGCCACACTCCTAGCAGATCAGAACACCACCAATATTTCCAACATCTTATAGTAAATGGGAAGCCATAGTGCTATCTCAGGAACATACCTTAAAATGAGTGAGATCTTACATTTTAAAGTAACTTGGGGACAATAAATTTATATATTGCAAGATCGTTGCTATTTAATTTCTCTTTTTTACTGTCTATTTTTTTAAATTCCCAACTGAACTATTTATTTATTCTTCTTTAATCCCTATTTCCCATTGCTTCTACTTTAACTCTGTCTTCATCTCATTAACATTTCAAATCTATTAATTTCTTTCCTGGGTTTGAGCAATTTAGTTTTATATGCACTTCAAAAATCAGAGTGAGAACTTCGAGCAGATTGCTTAATTATGTGAGTAGTTAATTTGTCATTATGTAGAAATTCATACATAAGAAGTGGTCTTTAACTTCTTAAAATTTCATATGAATATTGCAGTATGAAAGATTTTTTTTCTTTTTACTAATTGTTCTTATACTGTTCTGAAATTAGTTATAAGAAGGAGTTAAATAATGTATTTTATGCTTGCTTTTATTAAAGCTTTTTCTAAAACGAATAATATGCCACAGGTCCCTTAACACTTTATCTCTCCATCTTATACACTCTCAGATACTCAGAGCTATGACGCTGGTGCAGGCGTTGCCCAAGGCTCACCGCGTCCCACCGCAGGCACCCTGGGGCCTGTGGCAGCATGCGGGCCTTGCAGTGCCCCCATAAATGGCAACCTGCAGCCTGGGGGAGCAGTGCGTCGCCCAGGGGTGAAGAACTGAGAGACGGGTCCTTGTATGACTTCCAGGAGCTTCATTGCCTCCCAGGGTTCATGGACAAGGACCACATCTCAGGCTCATGCAGGGGTTCTTATATAGGGGGAGGAATAACCGAGAAACCAAAGGGAAAGGAGCAAATGGGAGGATTCGAGGGGGATTGACAATACAGTAACCAATTGGCTGAACACAAAGGAGGGCTTAAGGGACAGGATCCAATGGCACACCGTGGAAGGGAGAACTTTCCAGAGCAAAAACTGTGCCTCGGAGGGATTGGCAGGGCTTCTCTGCCCAAGGGGTGGAGAAGAGGGAGGAGAGGGGCAAGGAGTCTCTGCCTGGGAGGCAGGGAAAGGTCTGGCAAGTAGAAGGGGAGGAACAGAATTCAAGGGAAGGGGTAACCAGAGTAACTAAGGTACAAAGTAACAACTTATGACTCTGACATAGGCTCAAACAGAACTTAAAGGGAACAACTTAGACTTGGAACAGGAGAACCTTCTTTCAGCCATTCCCCCAGCTTGCTCCCAAGCTGGGGTACTACAACAGAGCTATTTATCAGAGTCTTAGCTTGAAAAGAGACAATCTCTATAAGGATGTTCCAAGTCAGTTCATAAACTTAGCAGGATCTTTTTTACATCTCTTGGGAAATGCCTTGTCAAATGTCTAACCCAAATCTGGATAACAAATGACAGTGTTTTGTCTTCTTTTACAGTTTTTACTTCGTGGTTGACTGATTTTTATTTTAGAAGGAGATTGTGATAAGGTCCTAGGCATCCGGATACCAACTCGCTTTTCTTACATCTTTCAAAGGAGCAATGTATGAGTGCAGTTACCAAGCAAAAAGTGGCAGAGGTGACTTTAAGTCATAAAAAGCCTTTACTCCTGTAAATTAGCCCATCCAGTCTGGTGAACATTTGCAAGCCCTGATGTTTTCCTACACAAGGATAGGGGGAGTGAGAGAATTCTAAGCTAGAAAAAAGTACTCAGTTCAACTAGAGTCCAGTGTTAAAGGTATTTAGATTACGGAGCTGTGCAGACTTCTGTGGTCTGAAGACCAAGACTGTGGATGCATGTAGGTACATTCCACTGTAATCCACGGGAATATTTAACTAAACACCTTTGAAATGTTTGTTCAATGGCTCTGACTCGCAAAAAAAGTGCTGTTGAAAATCCAGCCAGGGTAAAAGTCACTGTGTCTCCAATTATTCTCTCTTCTGGGTTCTTCCACCTTGTTTGTTGCATAGGCTGATCAGTTCTATCTGACAGAGATCCTGAATGAGCAAAGTTTACAACCTGAGGTATTAGTTAAGATGAAATCTGTGCATGTTTCTTTTAAAAGGTGGGTTGATTCAATAGCATCTTTGGAAGTCAGCTTGTGATATGAACAGGAATCTCTGAGGGAAGGGACTACAGTGAAAGAAGGACAAACCCTTGCCTCAGAGCAAGTTAGCTCCACTAAGGAAACAAATCTGCACATCCCAATTTGATAATGTAATTTTGTATGAAGGGCTCACAATACACTTTTTATGTAAACTATTTATTTTAAAAATGAAATCTGGAGAGACTGAAACAATTAAAAGATTCTGTGAAAAAATATGTTTTAATTGAGGGTTTCATATCAGCATTTTCAAAGTGAAATGCTTATCTTTTTTTAAACACATTTTCCTGTTTGAAACTTTTTAAACTACTAAAAAATAATGGTTTTTATTCCCCCTACACAATAAGAATTATATCTACGGCAAACGCAATGCTTTGTTTAACCTCTGATATTACTGTGAAAATTAGCACAGATATATTTCTAATCATCCCACTTTTTCCTCTTTTATTCCTAATTAACAAATTCAGTGGCACAAGCAAAGAATCAGTTTCTTGTACAGCCCTGCTTAGGATTCTAAGTCCCATTGAGTTTCAATGGGTCTTTGTGTTTAATACTGTCCCACTGAAGTCAGTGGGTGCAGGATGAATCCCTTTATCCCTCATACACTTTGCAAATGCATGAGTCACACACCAGGCAGCCAGGGAAGTGAGGCCATCAGCCAGAATCCTCAGGACTCAAGCCAACACTGCTTTGTTGATCTGCTCGTAGGAAGAGCCATAGAAGAATGCAAATTAGCCCTTGCCCTTTGCCTAAATGAAAAGCACTACTTAATATTTCTTGATGCCTCAATTCCAGACAAACAACCCCAAAATTCTGCTATGCTCTAATTTTCCAGACTATGTTTTATAATAATGCAAACACACTTTAGTAGAAGTTCTGCTTTGTTTTTATTAGCATCTTTGGCAGGTAGAAAAAAAATTAAAAGAAAAAATATTTCTAATTATTTATATATGGCAGTTTTGATATAAAAATTTATATGAGGCCTTCATTTGTTCACCACTAGTTTAGACATTATATTTGATAATTCTTGATGAATAAAACACATATACAAAAAACCCCAACCAGCCAAACAAACATACTAAAACAACAACAAACAAAAAATCTCTGAATGTATTAGACTTAAAATTTATGGTACTACTTGACAGAACTTAGTTATACTGACAGGTGTTATTACAGTGCTTTTGAAAGTACTACTGAAAACAAGTAGAATCATATTACAGCTGCTCATCGCTTTCAAGATACTTTCATCCTCTCCTTGTTCAGTCAGAATATCTGGAGGACATTTGAAAACCAAAAACCTTGCCTTTAAAAATTATATTGCTGCAGATAATGCTAGTGTAGATATCTTTACTAATTAAAAAAACCATCAAACTTATGTAATGAAAATTAATAATTTACAAATACATGGCGTGATTGTACAAGGTTTGATTTCTATGTACCACATTTTAGCCAACCAACAAGGCAGGAAGATTTCCCTATAATGAGCATCTCCATTGCCACAGAGCATTTTCCTTGATTCTGTTGGATCAAAAATGATCTTTTTAGTTACAGAGGAGTATTGTGTTCAGTATGTAGAATTAATCCAGCTCTGAACTGGATTAACTGTTCAACCGATTCTTTGGGCAGACCACCAGAGTGCAGAGGACAATGTGTACATTGGAACTTTCTGAAATTATTTCTGGTTCAGATATATTCTCTTGTCCTTTCACACTTATGAACAACAAAAGGGAGGGCTTCAAGCCTGCTGGCAAATTCTTTGCAATAGTCATGAGTGCCAAATAATGATGAGTTTACATGGACATCTTGCTCCTGCATTTAGAATTACCTGCTCTTCAAAGCTAATTATTTATTTCTTCCAGCTTTATAAAACTGCTGAATCACAAACTCCTGTAATCAAATACTTCATTAATCCCTTTAAGACAATTAAAGATATAAAATTAAATGGCAAGTAAATAAAGAAGTTGAGGAAGTTAATGTTTTCCTACATATTCAATTCAATTTAATAATTTGGATAGCAGCACATACCAGAACACATGCTTGGCATTTTACAGGTAGACAAGAGGGTGATGCCATCAGGACTTTACCGTCTTAGTGCCAGCCTTCTGCTCTTTCTTCACAGAATAAGGAAAGTAGGATTAAATTAATTCTGAATTGCAAATTGGCAAAGACAGCCCTTCATTCTTTACCATATCTCATCTTCTCTTAGACCACTGAAACCCCAGAGGGCTGAGAGGAGGATCACCATGCCTGACACTAGGGAGACAGCTAAAGACACTGCATGACAACCCTCCCTTGGGGCAGGTAAATTAATATTGTCAGTGCTTCTTTATATTCATTTCCTTTTGCTGTTTGAAAACTCCTTTTTGAGTAAGAGACATGTAGAAAAATAGTTTTCAAGATGCTTCTGACAGCCTGGATACCACTTGAGACATTGTGAGCGAAACAAGCTGTACACCAGCTCTGAAACAGTCAACCCCATTTCATCATGAACCCCGTGGCAGGGTGGGTGGATCTTTGTTGTATGGGGACATTTTGACATGTGGGGTAGTGCCAAAATTACAGATTCTGTGTGTTGGTGTAAAAGCCAGCTGGAAAAATACAGAGCAACATTAATCATTGAATAAAAAAAACACACCAGTGTTAAATGGAATTTTTTACACTGAGTTCTATCTTGCTTGTGATTTGGCTTCAGTGAAAGATATGAATAAAGGAAAAATTTTCAATTTCTCTTATTCACCCTTCTAGGATTCAAATGTGATTAAGACCTTTAAAATAATGCATGAAAAAGGTTACAAAATGAATTAACTGAGGAAGAGCAACACTTACTAAATTGTAACACAATTTTCTGGTTGGTAAATTGCTCTTGGAGAAGATTCTATTAAATCTAATAGAGGATGTCTGATAGAAAGAAGAAATAATGGAAAGCATCCCCAGCCAGTGTGATTTCTTTAGCCCTCCTTGGCACCATAGTAATAAATTACTTGGTTTAGATAGAGGGGAGTTCTGTGCATTGTCTTGTCTGCACTACAAATTCCTAGGCAAAGATTTTTTTCTACTGCTCCTTCATTAGGATTTCCTGACAACAGAGAAAAACAAATCTTGAACTAGAAGTTGAGTTATGTTAACACTTAAATTGTTTGCTTGCTGCAACACACATTGTAAAGTGTGCAGTATTTATTCTAACAGCTTAAATTGCTTGTCCACTTTAGTCCAGTGTCATTTTAGAACTGCGCGTAAAACCATGTCAGTCAGGCTTATTCAGGCAGATATTAAACAGAATTCATCTGAGAAAAGAAACCACAAAAAAACCCCAAAAACCAAAAACCAGAGAAACTTAAATTATTTGCATAAGTTTTTTGATTTCCAGCTGTACCAATGACTGCAAGGAATACACTATTAAATGTTGAAGTCTGTTTAGAAATACAATTAATTGTAGAAAATGCAAACATTATTTGATAGACCAATGCATTGGAAAAGTATTTTCTTAATCTTCCACTGAAATATGGATTTCGAGTTTTGTTGTTGTTTGGGGGTATTTTTGGTTTGTGTATTTTTTGGTTTTATGACCTCTGTTTTACGTCTAGAGAACAAGTAAAAACATCCAATATACTTACTATAAAATCAGATCTATCTGTCTTTCTAATGAAATACCTATTTTAAAACTGAAATAAAGGTATTACATCCCAACTACGGCTTATGAATAAAAAGTGGGCACACAGGAGGAAGGAGAACTGGAAGAGAATTCTAGTGCTTTCATTACCAAAAGTTCTAAGTCAAGAGTTTCTGAGATAAGAGTTTAGCTTGAGAATTTCATATATGTCTGATCAGTAAATACCGTGCAGAAGGAAGCTTTTTTCGTAATAACAACTTGATGAACCTTCCTTCTTTTTAGATATAGAACAATGGAGGGTGGTCTCAATTTCTTTAAAGAGTAGGCATAAACTGATCTACACTGAAGACATGCTATGTTGTCCTAAAGTCCTTGTTGTACTGATTGTCTAGATTGGGCTCTTGGTCCTTTGCAGTCTTCCTAGCTGCATACACAAATTCCATGCAAACCCAGAAACCAGATGATAAAGCATGTGTAGAGATCAGGAGTCTAAAGGTTGTGTCCGGGGAGACACAATAAAGAGGCTCTTACACCTGCCAGGTTCAGCAGAAAGGAGGATATGACGTCGATTTATTGACATTATCTCATTCTTATACACGTTCCAATTCCACAAGAGATTGGAGAGCATGTCACTTCCTTCTCCATCTCACTGGAGAAGAAAGGTGCTCATCAAAGTGGTCATATCACAAAAGGAATGAAAAACAGAAGATACCGTTAAGTAAACATCGGCTACTATTTACATAAAACTGTGAGAAAGAATCTGACTCCAAGGTTAAAAACAGAAGGCTTACAGAATTCCAGGGCAACAAAAGGTGGTGGTGATATTCACCTGGAGCTGTAGACCTTGTCCATAGTATTTCTGTAAAACTTTAAAAGAAACCCAACAACATAATCTATCCCGAGTGGCCCTATTCAAAAAGAAAATACTAAAGACACTAGAAAGGAAAGAAAGGAAAGAATAAGCATTTAAAATAACACAGGAAATATTTGAGAATTGTAATCAAACTTAACACATTTTAAAAATAAGTTTTTGAGAAAATTATATTAACTTTAGGCTATTATACAAAGTATTTCGCAAGAACCTTAAAAATTGAAATATTAACTGCTTAACAGATTTGCAACATGCCTAGATATAAACAAAAGAAATAGTAAGAAAAAACCCACAAACAACAACAACAATAACAACAAAACAACTTTGGAAAGAAATTTTAATGGGTAAAAATATTTGTTGTATGTAATTTAGCAAACTTCTATCATAAAAAGGCAGAGCATTATGTACCTAAAATCGGTAAACAGTGGGAATAAATACATTAGAGAAAAATGAAACTCTAAGAGAAATATTGTAGCAAGAGTGTGGTCCTTCCTCTGAGCTGAAAAGAAAGAATATAGTACAGGTCCCTTCCTTCCTTCCTTCCTTCCTTCCCTCCTTCCTTCCTTCCTTCCTTCCTTTCTTTCTTCCTTTTTAGTTTTTTCATTGTAACTCAAGTACATCTACAAACATCAATATGCATATTCATTTTGCTAAATAAAAGCTGTAAAAGATCCCTGGCTCTGACCCTAAGTGGCACTAACGAATTCATGCTGACAAGATTTGTTTGGTTCTCTGAGATTTTGCACCACACATGTTCCTGCTGTGCTGATAGTTAAAGGGCTGGGCATCCCTTGAGGGGCACCTGAGCACAGCTTTGAGGACGTAAGTAAAGCACAGTCCCTCACACGGGTGCATGATTATTTGATACTTGTTGATAAAATCCTCCTGATATCAGGGAAACAATTCATATTAATTAAAAGGGGAACAGAGGCCTTTATGAGTAAAAGGCACTCTTCTAAGTATAAAGCTGTTATTTAACGCACACAGTTGGCATAAGGCTGTTTAATTTTGAGACCCAATATGTTGCTTCAGGTTACTTTGTACAACTTTGAACCAAAAATGAACAGTAGCAAAGCAAGATACTGTATCTGGTTATTATCCACATGACTGCGAGTAAACCACAGCATGTCTTAATGAACTTATTATTTATATTTTAGAAATGGAAAAAGTTGTCATAAATATTTGAGAAATTCTCTGAGACAGTAGTCAATCCATGTTATTTTAAACAAATTCAAAGGGCGTCCTCTTTTCTAGAAGTACTTAAGCAATTTGTGGCGGTATGAAATTGTGCTCCTTCTTTGTATTGCAGCTCTGATGAACTGAACGGGTGAATTAGTGCTCCAAGGGGAAAGGCACATAATAAGCTGCTTTGAAAAAACTTGAGAAGAACTGAATAAATTGTAGTTTTAGTTATGTTAATGAGACTTTGAGGGGACAGTGCAACTAGAATCACAAAGATCCTACCACAATGCCGGTTTGCAGTCGCTATTTGGAAAACCTTTCATAACTTTCAAAGGCACAGCATCATTTTCTTACGGCCAACAGACTGCCAAGACCTATTATTTTTTTCAAAGAGTACCATTTGCCTCACGATGACAAGGCCTATGACTTTATATGGGACAGAAAAAAACTAAAACAAAACAAAGGAAAGAAATAACAGTTCTCTAACACAGCTATCTTGAACATGAAAATTTTAATCTATTCATGTGGCAAAGCAAAATATTCTGCCATGGAAGCCGATTGTGCATTAGCCTGCCTGTGTAAGTGAAGTTCATAGGATATGATTTTTCCTATGAAAGCTTCTTCGTTTGGCATTTCTTCCAGTTAACTCTTTGTTTTTATTACAGTCTGAGTTTATTTTCTTTAATATGTCTGCTTGGGCTTGGGCACAAAAAAATGTTAACAAATGATGTTCTGACAGTAGCAGTCACATTTAAACCTCCCATTCACACTTACATAACATGTCCTGAGTTTCATAAGATTTCCCCATGCCACCTGTAGCACTGTATAATCTGTAGTTCTGTCTCCTTTTCCATCTTGCCTTGAGTTTTGGGAGAACTTTCACTGCATTACTTCTCACCGTCAGCCAAATAAAACCACCAGTTATAGCACAAAAAGCAAGAACATCAGCAAAAGGTGTAGAGACTAAATTTAAGTATAAGAATTCGAACTTCATTGTGGTTTTTTAATAGCAATTATATATAAACTAATAATGATTATTGAATTACACTATTTCAATTATAGATAAAGTAAATCTGCAGCTTTACAAAGATGCAGAGATTGTTTCTTTGCTCAAAACCAAGATTTTGAGCTTAGCCTACACAACTGTTGGGATCCCACCTATGAACTGTGTTGCAGTAAAATGTACAGTTGCAATATTTTAGGATGGATCTAACTTGGCAGTTCTTGCCTACTGCTCCAAAGTATGGTATAGGAATTTCTTAACTGTCCTTAATTATAATAGTTAGGTGTTTTCGATGCTAAGAAGAAAAAAGCCCCAAGCCCAACACTATCCTCACCCTTCCAAGGTAACTAAACAACCCTCCCCCCAAATTCCTCCTTCCCTATAGAAAATCTCTTGTTTTTAGAAAGCTGATGGAGGTCTAGTTCCTTTTTAATTTATGCCAAGTGACTTCCTGAATGACATCTAAAAGCAAGCAGAGTTCTACAAACTGGTTTCGTAATATACAAAAAATATATTCTTTCCTCATTTTAAAGTATGTTACCTTCTCAAATGTATTGGATATTTATTTAAGTAGAAATGCTTAAGTCCCTTTTAATATTTATCTTTACGAATTCAATTGTTTTGTAGTTTGCTTTGGTCCTTGGTCAGAAAAAGGTCTAATCGTGCAGTCGTTTTTGTCACAAAATTTTCACTTCCAGTCAAAGAAGTCCATACCATACTATTTTGTGTTCTCTTACAGATTGACTTGTATAAGTACAAATTAAACTGTATAAACCTTTTACTGAGTCTGAGATATTTTAACATTATTTAGCTCTATTTTAAATTCCACTTCTCTGACAAAATGTATCCTTAATGAGTAGATTATACATAGTAAAGCTATTTATTGGTATCATAACACATGATATTCATCATGTATCAGCAATAGATTTTCTAACAAAGTAGCATAATTTGCTAGTCACTCTAGAAGTAGCAACAATTTTCATTCCCACTGCTCCCATAGTTTAGAAGGTTTTCAGTAGGAAATGGCAATACTGGCACAACTGGGACACTGCTTATTTATTTTATTGGTGTTTGTTTTATTTTGTTCTTCTCTGTTATTATGATGACATCTGAAATGTTATTATTTGTATGTCTCCCTAGTATGGCATAATTCCCCAATAAGTAATCAGACTTTACCTTTAAAACCTCATCTCATTCCTCCTACAGTTTAACTGTCCCAGTCTTCAAATGATATTTCCTTCAAAAGACAGTTCAGGTGCTAGAAATTTAAAACCAATTTCAATAAGCACGTATTTCTCTGTATCGAAGGAATTTTTTGGTATGGATGTACACTCTTAGGGGTAAAAGGATATAAAATTATTGAGAGAAAAGCTAATGATAATCACTACTACTAAAAAAAAAAAGCCATATGCATTTTTCAAAGCGTTAGTACCCTTTAGAAATCTAAAGGATGACCAAAACACCCTCACACAAGCAGCTGCCTAAAATCCCCAGACGGCAATACCTTCATAAACATTTTCTGTTCCATGTAAAACATGTAAACATTTTGTATTCTACATGTCTGACAACATTCATGAACAGAAAAATCTTTCTGGGACTGATGCTCCCAGAAACAGAACAGTTAAAGGCCACCAGTCACTGTAGTAAAATGGAAAACAGAGTTTCTCAGGACAGAATGAATAAATGTAGCCTGGAAAGAGTACAATTGGGGGAATTTTATTAGGTAACTGATCCCTATAGTTCCTATTTTGCTTTTTTCTTGAAGTGACAGTTGTTCCATGTGTAGCCATGAAGTACAAACTAGAAAATACAAATGGCTTTGAAAAAAAGAAAATTTTTTTTTAGGTTATTGCCAGTGTCTCAAATCTTTAAAACAGGTAGTGAGAAATTTCAGAAGTGAAAGTTGAAAGGTGTGTTTAAGGTTGGTATTTGTACAGTTAAACTGAATGTTAGTTTCTAGCTCAGCCTGATGAAAGACACTACTTACTCATGTGTAACAGGTCTTGAAATAGAACTTCAGAATAGCTATGGATAAAAGCTTAATTATAATAACAAATTATACAGGTTATCTTAAAATGGATTTGAAAGAATATTATTAGGTCAATTTAAGATGAATTTGGGGGACAGTTTCTTCATGAAATTATTTAGGATTCAAGATCACAAATAAGATCAAAATAATTAAATTATGAAAAGCAGCATAAATATAGCAAAAGAAAAATATCAAGAAGTACAAAAATGTAAACAACTCATAAATTTGATGATCTTTGTGAAGACATAATGGAAAAAGAATTGGATGACATGAATCAAGAAAGAAATGATATTCTGAAAAGAAAAAAAAAAAAGAGTGATGCAAAAAACCACTTGTCTTGAACTTGGATGAGAAAAAGTTCCCCCAGAATTGATACAGAAGCTATCCAACCAGAAAGCTACCTCTCAGATTTCACCACATTATCTCCACGACCTCACCCTCCAATTCTTTCCAGTGGCTTTTCTGTCCTATTATGTTTGCCAAATCTGACCCCTTTTTCTAACTTTGTTTTTCTAAATAGATGTTAATATCATAATGATGTATCATTCACCATGTATAAGAGATGTTTTAGTAACCCTTTTTTCCCCCCAGTCCTAGTCTTACTTTCTATAATAGTGTCCTGGCTCCTGCAGAGACCTTCATCTCTTAATGATTAATACAAAAAGAGTTCCTGTAATCCTAGAATAGATTATGTTCAATGAGACAGAGCCTCAGGGCATTTTTTGTTGCAGTTCAGTGAGCCTCTGCTGAGACATTTTTGGAAGCATATAATCTAGCCAAATTTTTCTGTTTTCATTTGCAACCGACCTTCCATGCATTCTTGTTGAATTTCATGCCACTGCATTGAGAGAAAGGAAATACTTCATAACATTACGCTCCTTATCTGCACTGCTACTGGTCCTAGAAATCAAAATCGGCAGTCAGATAGCACCATGCATCCTGAATAGGTTGTAGGAGAAAATATAGTTACTTCCTGACTTCTTTTGTGAGAAGTAAAACCTTGCCTTGACAGTATGCTGCCAACTTCTTGACAGTGGGCTATCTTCTAGAAGGCATTTTTGCTTTATCAAATAGTTCATACTGGTTGAGTTAAATAACTCCATAGAAATGCAACAGGTTCAATTAAATTCTGCTGGAACTACAGAAGAGGGAATGTTGCCATAAGAAAATACATTGGCTTTCTTTTAAATCAAGGGATCCTAATTCATCTCGAAGATAAGCATGGACAACAGAGAGGGAGCAAATGAGGAGTCTCAGACCACGTGAAAAAGGTTATTTTAAAGATTAAACAGAAGAAGGAATAGAGGGAGGGGGCACTGAGATCTGCTGCAAGAAAAGAGGAGACCCAGTTTCTACTGGCTACGGGTATATTCAAAGATACCAGTCCCAGTTCTTCACTCCTGTTTAGACACAGGGCCATATCACATAAACACTACCTGTTCCACCCTTTGGATGTGTTCCCTTGGATTTTAGGACCAGAGTGTGCATTTACTTTTGTATGTCTTTTTAGTACCTTATGCTCCATGCTCAAGAGCTGTCCTTGAACTAATGTACATATAAACCTTGAAAAGAATTGGTTGCAAAAAATCCACAGTTCTCTTCCTTGGAATTAAAATCAGATAGGTTCAATATGGTATCAGTGTTCTAAAATAACAGAGGAATAGTATGAGAAAAACAGGTGATCACTGTACCTATTTGTGTTGGCTATTAATGACTGCATGTCAAGAAGGGCAGAAGGCTGATATTCAGAAATTGCTTAGATGGTTACGAACAGAAGAAAACCTCCTGCTGCTGAGAATCTATCACAAGAGATGATCAACAGGCTCCATGGACCTGGCAGTGATGATGAGTCACAAATGGCTGAGCACACTGAGAGGTGAAAGCACAGAGGGAAATAGCCTTAATGACAAGCCTTAGTGAGGACTGGAATTTGGAAAGAGCAGATGGAGGTACTTGGGGATCAAGCACAGATAAAGAAGAAGAGTTGACTTTAGATCCAAATGAGACCCATTTAGGCCCAAAACCCCCCACAGGCCCTGCATTGTGGTGGGGTAATGTCAAGGCATGGTATCCTCAACTCCAGAAAGTTGCCCTTGATTTAATTCCGCTGTTTTTGCTGTTTTACAGTTAGGTGGTAGTAGATGGTAGTGCTTTCATATTCAGTGAAATACACAGGATAGTATATGACTTTCTTAGGAATAGTTTTGTATCCTTGAATTTTCATGTAGTTGTCTATTCCTCATTAGCCCTTTTATCCTCTCACTACTATTTTGGAATTTTAGTGACTTATTTTCAAAGTACAGCCTTGTTATTTTTTGAGTGGGTGCTTAGAAAATAGATGTTCCATGTGACTTCTTCCATCTGTACATGTTTTTTCTAAAAAACCAACAGATTGCTTTGATGGTGATATTCAGGGGAAAAAAAAATCATCTGCTAACAACATTATTTTTCATTGTTCCAATATGATTTTCTTCTATCTGTTCATGCCAAACAATTCTTTCATCCCTAATCCGTCATATTTTTGCACTTTAAAAATTATATAGAACATTTATTGATTTGAAAAAAAATCTTTATGGGAACGTTTTTGAGTTTTTCCCTTCAAATAATGCCACATGCCCATTTCTTGATGATAGCTAAGTATTTACAACTTTTTAGTGAGTGAAATATTAGGGGAAAAAGAAGCTTAAAGTATTCTAAAATAAACTGAATTATCAACTTAATTGGTTTTCAATGATCCATGAAATAGTTTAATTACTCAGTCTTCACAGCAAATCTAACCTCTTCAGATTTGGATAAGATAAATGCGCTCCAAAAGTACAGGATCAAATCTTGAGTAAGGACATTCTATTTCAAAAGCATGGGGATCATGGCATTATTCTTGAATTTCCTTTGCATGGTAATATGTATCAAGAATGTAAATGTTGAAAAATACTGAAAAAACCCAATTTTTTCATCTCTTATTCCAGAAGTTGATAAACAAGTTTTTATTATGTTGAGGATTTTGAAAATCAGCTATGTAAAATTAGGAAGAGTGCTTGAACACCTGTATTATCTAAAACAAAGCTCAGTTTCACAGAACCTTAGGGAAGAAAGTGAAAAATATTTTCATTTTACTGTTTAGTTATTTAGTGTAAAGGGGTTTGTAAATAAAAGGACAATGTATGGCCACATTTATCCCACTGAATTTAGATATTACATTATGGAGTTCTAAATGCCCAATTCCAGCAAGGCAGCAATCTTAAATAGAGGCTTCCTATCTAGAAAACAGAGCAGTTCTCAGGAAAGAGATCCAGATAGCTCAAACAAGGAACCTCTGTTCTGTGTAGAGAAAATGTCTATTACATGGGATTGTTTTTGAGTTTTGTGAGGTTTGCACAGCTTTTACAGACCAAGTGAAACCAAGTCTATAAATAACAGATACAACCTCATAGGAGACCAGTGACAGCAGTATGTCTGAAGAAATGCCTGTCTTCCTTGCGGAGTTTGTTTCTGAAAGTTCATGCCTAGCAGAGGAGGAAAAGTGCACCTCTGGATAAAAATCTCTTGACTGTAGAATTCATGAAAGAAGTAACTGCATTGCCCATAATTCTCCGTAAGTGAGAATTTCAGAAAAATCTTTCTATTCCTCAGTCTCTAACCACTTGACAGAATGCAAGATGGGACTCTTCTCCACTTGTATTTTTGGAAACTAAAGCAGCTGGGGACCTGACTTGGTAGGTTTCAACCTTGTGATGGCAAGGACAATTCCAGTCCAATCTGTTCTCTCACCCTTGTGTGAACCAGACTAAAGTCAGTGACTCTTAAAGCAAAAACACAAGAGTTGTACTTGTATAAAAAATAATGCAAGCTACAACATTTATCAATTATTATAAACTGGCTTGTATCTATCTTCACATATAAATGTCTCAAAAAACATTTATATTCATTGTTGGAAGGTTTCATCTCCCATTTAATTTCAGAAATATGCAGTGAAATTGTGTCAAAGTTTTCAGACTCTCTGAAGAAGAACTTTTTAAAAGCAGTTTCTCTTTGATGTTCACATTATAGTAGATGAATCTTTGGATTTTTCTCCTAAAGTGACTTTACTTCATCTAAAAAGCCATCTCAAGCAAAACAGTTACACCAGATATGTTTATGTTTGGTTCTACCATTTCAAAGTATTACCCCTTCTGGTAAATGGTCAGAATTGTACAGTGTTAAGTGAAGTACTGATGGGGGTGGATGAGAAAAACATGAACTGGGCTTCTTGCTTATCTTGCACTTTGCTCAAGCAAGACCTAACAACAGAATAATGTCTGAAGAGAAGCAGAGGTCTCACAACCTGATGTTCCAGTGAGGCCCAGAAGAACACTGAGCTGATTTTCCAGTGAGGCCCAGAACACGCCTCTGCACCAGCCAACAGCCCCACTCCCTTCACTGTGAAAAACAAGCCTCATTATAAATCTACTTCATCAAGGAGGTAAGGATGTATACAAAGACCCGCTGATGAAGGTCAGAGAGCCTTTACTACCTTCTCAGTACCAGAAGGACCAAAGTTTTTATTCTACCTCTTTTGTCAACTATAAATTCTGACTGAGACTCTTATTAAACCCCATTAACATATTAAATTACACACCTATTGGGATACAAATGAAGGAGAACATCGGACATGTAGTGCATATATGACCAAAGTCACCAAGCCCCACTAACATGGGATTGTTCCATCTCCTTGCAAACAGCCAATATTTATACCATAAAAGAGGGGCTTCAGAAAAAGTTGGAGGAGAACACCTCTGCCCTCCCATGAGCAGTTAGTGGACTTTGTCTCTCCTCCTTTCCTGAAGGGTTGTCTTTAGGCAAGCTTTGCACTCCATGTTGGAACACACTTGGGAATATTCATTTTTTTATATATTTATATATACATTTATCTATCTACCTATCTGTCTATCTGTCTTGTTACTAGATCACTGTTATACTTTGTTACGATACACACTAATACATATTAATACTCTGCAGTTAGTGCACTTATCATGGGCAATCCTGAACCCGCTTTTCTGTTGCTTCAATGAAGTCTACTGTTCATTAATCTGAATCATGTAAGTCCTCATTGAATAACAGCAGGCCCACAGTACTGGGCTGGTTTGAAACCAACCAGACTTGTAGTGCTAAACTTGCTATAATACAAAATTAAGCTCAGCCACACCCATCCTCTCTTGTCTTAGAGGATCAGTTGTAATCCAAGGGGAGTTATTTTCTGCTAAATACCTATACACTTAACACAACACTGCTGAAGTTAGTGCTTTGCTTTCCTCGGGGGTTTTTTGGTTTTTCAAATGTATTTTTGAATGTTATATATTTGTCAGTGTCTTGGACAATACTCATATCCAATCTTAAAACAAAAAAATAAAATTGGTCTTTTAGCATTTTTATCTTGTCTCTCTGTCAAATGCTAAATTGTTCCCTACCTGACGTGAGACCATCCTCAGCCTGTGTACCTTTGAATATCTCAAATAATTAGTTATCTTATTGCTACTTTCAGAGACAAGTTCAATACCTGGCATATTTGTTCTGTCCATTTTGCCATCTCCCGTATGACTTTTTGCTCACCCGTAGTGCCATTAAATATTATTGCTATTAAAATATGGGCATTTTCTAATATTGTATTCACACAGGGTTATTTTGAGGGAAAATAACTTACTTTAGTATGTATGATAATGTCATTCCTAGCTGCATTAAAGAAGTAGCCGTCCTGTTCCAGACTTGCCATAATGGTAAATACCTCATGTCTGACAGCACTGAACACAGCCCTGAAATCTGGATACTTCTGCTACTTTGCCACTGTTCAGTCTCTGACCAAGGGTCTCACAGAGACAGCACATGCTAATGAAAGTTCTGTGTAATTATCAATATTTTGCCAAAGAAGATACCTCTATCTTGAAAGAAAGTCAAATGTGTAAACACAGTCTTTACTAACCTTCCAGGCTTTGATACTCAACAAGTTAATTATGTCTAAGGCCTTAGCCTGTTCTTCATGCACTAACTCTCCTCTCCTCTTAGACTGACAGCACAAAGCACAAACCAGACTGATAAGTCACAGCACAGATGGCACTGAAGACTGAAGGCTGTACTGGAACTACAACAAACTACACATACAGTTTGGGGACTATAGCAAAACTGGGACAGTTTGTCTTCAAAGTTGCAGCAAAAGATGTGTTCTCTTGTGTTAAATTGGTGAGAACTGCCAGTTGCATTTGAATCTCAGCGTGACATAAGATGGCCAGACATGATTAATCAGATGGAAAAAGTTTGAATTTTTCTGTAGATATTTAGGTCCTTGTACGTCCTGTATACACAATGGCCAGAAACTGATCAAATTCAGGAAGCATAGATTATGAATATTTTTATTTTAATTTTTAAACATAAAACTAAGAAAAAAAGAAAAATATATTTGAAAAGGATTCTGGGTTGGGCAGAGAAGGATATTGTTTCAAAACTTGGACTTCCATTTTTGCTCATATAAAGAGAAAAAATAAAATATAACATGTACTTAGGGTTTTGCTTTTGAGTTTCAAGGAAAAGTACATATTGGAGGCTGGTTTAGGATGATTTTTTCCAGCAAGAGAATGGAAGGAGGCATTGTAAGACAATTTTTTTTTATGCATTGCACATACTGATGAACAGGTAGAGGTTTAAGGTTACGAGATATGGTAACTTTCCATGTTAGGTTAAGAGTACGACATGAGGGAAAGGCTGTGGATGGTGTCTGTCCAGACTTCAGTAAACAGCCTGACAACTGTCTCCCGTAGCATCCTTATGCAGTAACTGGCTGCTCATGCTTAGATGAGTGCACTCTTTGCTGCATGAAAAGCTGGCTGGCTGGCTGGACCAGAAAGTGGTGGTGAATGGAACTGAATCCAATGATCAGCCAGCCACTTGTAGTATTCCACAGGGCTGAACCACTGAAAAAATGGTCAGGCATTGCAATAAGTTACCCCGGGAGATGGTGGAGTCACCAGAAGTATTCAAGAGGTGTCTGGATGTGGCACTTGGGGATATGGTTTAGGGGTGATTATGGAGGTGCTGAATTGATGGTTAGACTAATTGATCTGAAGGTGTCTTGCAAATTTGATGATTTTGTGCTGCTGTGTCTAAATGTTTCATCAATAGTAATTTCAATAGAGGATCTTTTAAAGGTACAAACTTGCTTTAATAAAATACAATAAATTCTTAAGTAAGTATTGATACTTTTAAATGGGATTTTTTCTGACATAAACCTAAAGCAAGAATCAAAATTAATCAAAATTAATTAATTAAGTTCTTTGTTCAGGTTGTAGCAGGATCTTTGTCTAAATGGGGTTCTCTATTCCTACAGCTATTTATAAAAGCTTTTGGCTAGCTTATTGTTTCAAATACAGCTTATTTGGGGTGGGATTTACTAATTTAATCTAAGCAATCATGCTGTTATCAACAAAAGAAAACTGTTTTCCTAATTACCATTTTAACATTCATAAATATGTTATAAATTTAATTTTAGGTATAACTTTTTGAAATATTGTGAACATATAACTGAATAGCTTCATGATACTTAGTGAAAGACAGACTTTCATGCAGGTTATTTTGATATCATAAGTGCTTATTATTTTCTCTACCTGTTTTAAATTTAAAAAAAAAAATGTTATTTATCATCTACTTTTAAAAGCATTCTCTAGTAACTATTACTTTACTCTCATTCTTGATTGTAGCTAAATTGAACACACCTTAATGCATTTAAGTGGGATTTGCACAAAAGCATAGACAGTAGTTGGACAACCATAAAATTCATATAATTTTAATCACTTGTTTTCTCAAGTTAATACACCAGAAAAATATCAATTAAAAAAAAAAAAAAG
Source organism: Platysteira castanea (assembly GCA_013397175.1). Taxonomy (NCBI): domain Eukaryota; kingdom Metazoa; phylum Chordata; class Aves; order Passeriformes; genus Platysteira; species Platysteira castanea. The sequence continues at coordinate 120,640 of VYXC01006782.1, read as the reverse complement.
GCATCAAAAAAAAAAAAAAAACAAAACCAAACAAACAACAGAAAGGTTTTAAATGACTCTTTTTGTTTATTTTAAAAATATAGATAAGACTTTTATAACCTAGAGAGAAGATAAAATATCTTACATTTCATCAGCAGTAAAGGAGGACATTCATAAAAGCTGTGCATATTTCCTGTTGCTGCCTTAATCAGTGGATTGTCTCACTTCCATTTGTATGTCAAGAAATTAATTGGTTACCAAATAAAAAGTAGAATGATGCATATCTATTATGCATAAATATTCACAACAATATTAAAAAGATGTGGGTTCTTATATGTACTTTTATTTGTTCAGAAGTTGTTTGGTTCAATTTTATTCTTTGGCCTGGTGAGAAAACTGGATTAGAGCAAAATTGCAATTGCATCTCTAAGCCTATAATTCTACCTAAAAGAAAATCTGAATACCAACTAATATGAATAGTTATATTTTTTTCAATTGTAAATTGAGGTATTAGAATGGCTATGCATGAATGTTGTCATTTTTTTTTTGGTGCATAGAGCCACCATTGGAAAAACATGGTAAAATTGAATGAAATATGCTTTACAAATAAATTAATTGCTCTGCACTGAAAGAGGTCACTTACAATAACATGAGCCAGCAGTCTTTGCACATTGGCACTAACAAGTTAAATCATTCAGATACAACGGTGGGATTGTATCCTTCAGAGAGAAAATGGAGGCACCACAATAGGCCATTGAAAAACCCTATTGAGCAAACAATATTGACTGAAAGCATGAACAGGATGTTGACACTGTTTCAAAAGAGAAAAATGTCATACTCTAATATAGAAAATGCTACAGTTTCATTATTATTTCAGCAATTCATCCATACATTAAATACTGCATGTAACATTTTAAAGTGGTACTTCAGAACTAGGCAAAATTTAGATAATAAATCAAATTTTCATTGGTGAGGAGGATGGAATAAAGGATTTTATTCAGTGAAATGATGGAAGGGTTTAGATTATTTGACTTGTAGGAGGAAGGATGGAGATTAAATGTGATAGTATACCATTAAAGTAAGGCTAATAGAACTGCAGGATCAATTGTGTCAAATCTCTTTATCTGATGCTAACTTAATAATACTTTGTTAGTTTTCAATAGTGGTTCATAGAACATTTATAGCACTGAATGGCTGAAAATAAAATCTGTGTTTTACATTCTGTAAAAGAAGAATGTATGAATGTGTATGAAAAAGAATGAGAATTAATATATATCTTGACCTGATTCTCGTCAGCATAGACAGTTACACAGAAAGAAGTGATGATCGACATAATTTCTATTTATATTATTTTGTAAGAAATGCATACTAGTGAATTGATACAACCAAGAAGCCTCATGACAAATTCTTCTTCTCATGTCAGCTAATGTAAAAATCAGGTAAAGATTTTATTAAATCCCCTGACTCTTAAATTAAATGTCAGCCAAACTGCAAACTGACCTTGGTTCTTGCCATTCTTATTTGTGAAACCTTTTCCATAAGAATAAGAGCACTTGAAAGTGTTACATTGCAAGAAATAAAAACAATTGATTGTATATCTTTCTTCTCCTGATATTTACTAAAGGAAGCCTTATGAAATATGGCATCTAGTAGATTTGCTTCATTGATGATGAATCCAAGAGTTAACTCCAAATTATCTAACTTGAAGTACCTCAGGGTTGTGGGCTAGAGAGCACATGTATTCCATTTTGATATATTCCATGTGCAATTTTTTCACATGTTGAAATAGCAGTATTCTTTTTTTAATAAATTCAATCTATGAGAAATGCAATGAAAGTGGCTACACTTCTTAAACCAGGAGAGTTATATAACAGGAAATAAAGTAGGCTGCCTCCTCTCCACTGAGTCTATGAGTGAATAGATAAACCACATAGTGTCCACTATACAGGAAAACACATGCATTAAGATATTTAGGCGTAATTTCATTCTGACGGATTTTGTAAAGTTACTAATGTATGCCATAAGGGTGTGTAGAAGGACACCGGCTGTTCCTTTGAGCGTATCCAGTCAAAGACTTTCTTAATGGGCAAGGATATTTTCAGTGGAAAAAGGAATGATGGAAACAATAAGCAAGACCATACAGAAGAATAAAACTAGCCAAGAGATGGAAAGAAAGGTAGTGATGAGAACAAACCTGCTTAGAGGCATTAATTGGTACGGATACGTAGAGTGTGGAAATGTTTATTTTTTCAGTAATATTATCTGACTAACAACCTTGTCAGTTTAGGAAGATGAGGTAAACAAGGGGAAAAAACACACAGAGACATAAAACCTGACCATGCTAGTACTTGTGGCATCCACAAGGGTGTGTGTGTGCTTGTGAGCAGAGAGTGCATGCGTGTGTGCCTGCACTCGTGAACTCCTGTCTCTAAAGAAGAGGAGATGGGAGGTGGCTGGCTGTGCTTGTGTCTGATGTGAGCCCTGTCCTCTGTCCGTAGGGGCAGCTGAAGGTAGTGCCTTGTCTGTCAGTCTGTGTGATTAACCGTGTCAATGTCCTAAGTAAGTCTGTGTCCGGGTCTCTGTGTGTGCCCATGATTGTGTCCCTGTTGCTGGGATATGTACTCAGCTTTGAAACTGGTTGAAACTGAAAAGAAAGTGGCAGCCATGTCTCCAGCCTGGGCAGAGATGCTGGGTCCCTGGGCAACAGGCTGGGCTCCAGCAGCTGGGCAGGAACTGGCAGATCCTGGGCGGCTGAAGAAGGATATGTGACTTTAGAACTTTAGGAGATCATGACACATGCTTTTCCATCACGCTGCAGCAGCTGCCATAGAGGAAAAGCTTCAGAAAATAAGTATTTCTTAACTTTTATCAAAGTAAATTTTTTTCTTTGTTCTTTTATGTTTTAGACTTCTACTGTACTACTATGAGATAAATGCCTGTTCTATAATCATGAAAACACTGTTGTCTTCATTTGTATTTGGTTTCAAATGTGGGGCATTTAGTACCTGCAGAATACATGGTTAGTGACTTGTTTTCTAGTTGAACTTTTTTTTCTGTACACTTCACTAGATCTTGTAGCTGTTTTCACCTATTTTCATCAGCTGATATACAAAGTCAGAGGACTGGCTCTGCACTGGAAGTGACCATTAAGTGTGCTTCACATTTGCAGGGTGCCCTCTAAAGAAATTTGTAGGCATTGATACACATGCTGCATCTCATTTAAGGACTTTTTTTAGTAGATTGCAATTAAATTTAGTCTTTTTAGTAGATTTCAATTTAAAAAGAGTATGGTTTTCTCTACACTGAATAGAAAGTTATCAAAGCTGTATACTTCTATTTTTTTTATTTAGTCATTTAGTTATTGTATTTCTCATGTGTGAAGATTTAATTCCAAGGGGCTTTTTATTTGTGAGTGTAAGGATGTCTGCGTATTAGTGCACCAAATAACTACCTAGCTTTGTTTCAGAAGGGACATTTCATCTTTCCCCATCAGGTCTTATTTCCATTTCTGTGTCAAGAACACCTCATCACGACATTTTGAGGACTAAATTTATTTCTGAAACTGCTCCAGCAAAGCTCACCTGATTGTGTCCTATTGAGGACAATATGTTCCTTCCAGAGGACGTTAAAAAAAGGAAACATGAACTATAGGTTTCCTATGAAGGAAAAAGGCTACAGTTGCTTAGGTGGTTTGTCATGGACTGACTGCATGGCAAGAAAACCTTTTTCCATTTAGATAAACATCTGGTTTTCTCTAATCAGACCAGGCATCTGGACATGACAGCCAAGTGCAAATGAAACAATGTTCTACAGTTTATGCCTTATCTTTTAGACTGCTTTTAGAAGCATTTTCGGGGGTGTTTTTCTACCTGTAATCCTTATTTTTAATATGATTTCTTAGTTTGGAATACCAGCCTGGGTCATCTTTTTGCAGGATCAAACCAAAACAGTCACTAACCAAATTTCTTCTAAAGTCACATCCTTTCCCTTTAAAAGAAATAAGATTGTCATTCATCTCTTACCTTTGCTTTACAGTAGTATTCATTTATCCTACTGGAATCATATAACATGCTCTTTGTCAAACTGATCTGCTCCAAAAAAGGAGATGGACAGGACCAAAAAGCTGTGGAGTGATGATCATTTGGCTCTTACACTCATAGCTTTCTCAAGAAAGAGAAGAATCATAGAAATAAAGAAGTAAATATTACTTGGCCCTCCAGTTAACATCATCTTCCAGCCACTATTTCTTTTTTTTTTTTTTTAATTTTGCTCTAAACACCTTTAGAAAGTGTGAAATGTCTGTTTTCCTTTAGCATCTTCATAAACAATTCTTATATAAACAGAGCTAATTAGACTCATTTTTTGAAAAGAAAACTCCCCGTGAAAACAGCTCTGGGCACTGATTACCAGTATGGACAGATTTTAACCATTATTCTTAAGTGCAAATATTTTCACTGGAAATTTCATATTTACTGGCTACAGAAAGAAATTAAAAAGAAGCTCTTTTGTAGAATGTGGGGAAAAGGAAAAAAATAGACCAATGTGAATGGCCAATGTGAATGTGTCTCCAGTTGAAACCAGACTGAAATTACATCTACAATATCCAGGTTACATCTTAGGAGACCCTGCTATGAATTGTTTCCTTTTTGCCTTTGTTGTACTTTTTCAATGATCCAAGAATTACCAGATTTTGCAAATGTTTTATGTGAAATGAATCAATATAACCTGCCAATATAGGATGTCATATTTTCAGAAGGTGAGTGGGTAATTAGAACTTTTGTCATTTTATGTTAAAGCATAAAATTTAACAATTTATTCCACCAAGGGGATTTACTGTTCTGCACAGATAGATATGTCTTTGAAAAAGATGAGGGCAAAGATTCCCTGAAGGAAATTTATGAGTCACTGAGTATCTTTTAAAGAGACAGCATAAGCTATATAATATACGTCAACAACAAAAGACATAAATCCCAAGCTTATCTAAAACAAATTCTCTGGCTCTCCCTGTTAGGATTTATTTTCAGGTTGGTCTTCAGTTCAGTTTAAGAGTACAGGAATTCCTACTAATACAGGAAGCCAACCTAAGTACTGTCTCCTGTTGATATCTCATATTAGCCCACAGTGAAAAATTTAATATAAATTTGTCTTAACTGGTTCTGTGCAGAAAAATAAACTTCCTACATGGAAACAAATTATTTTCTTTTGTCAATCACTTGGAGGGGAAAAAAAAGGGAAAAAAAGCCAAACAGTTAATCTACTCATTCCAAAAGGGATAAACTTGTCTATCCCTCATATTTAAGGTCATAAGAACAGACAAACAGTTACTCAAGTATTTAGATTTTGGTTCATTTTTTTGCCTGTCAAGAATTTGTATTTCTTTTAGAACTCACTGTATGAGATATTCAAAGCTTTCTATAGGAGATAACCAATTATTTTCATATGCAGACTGCGTTTAACCCTACACAATCTGGACTGTGTTCTCCCTTACTTGAATTGCTCTGCACTGAGCTATTAATTTATGTTTAACAACACTGAGAAAGCTTTCAGAACTGTAAGAAAATAAATATATCAAGAGGTGATCTAAGTTACTTTGTAAAGATAATATAAAAATGTCAGGGATTTGTAAAGATGTTCAGAGTGCCACAAAGTCTGATAATATAAATGAAAATAATTTTCCTTTGAGTTCTGTGCTCCATGTAAGACAGATTTACAGTAAAGCAAAAGGCTAAATTTCATTGTACTCAATCTCCTAATACAACAGTAATTTCTCAAGGTACTAAGTTACCATAAAATACCAGCTGAAAAACTGTGTATGACATTGGAGTCTAAATATGAGAATATGTGAGAAGATTGATCTTGTTTTTATGAAAGTGAAATGAGTATTAATAATTTTCTTCCTTCCGAGTTGACCACCCGTATTACAGTAGTGCCAAGGTTTTTTTCCTATTCATAAACCGAGCTATATTCAGCTCCTTTTTATGGATACATTTGTAAAGGTCATTATTCAGCAACAGTCTTAACCATGCATTAAAGCACACAAATAGTTCATTGAAGCATTCTTCTGAGATTCTCTGTTTTCATTCTGAAGTGTGTTTTCTCTACATACTTTTCATACGCCCTCTCTAGAGGGCACAACCTGTCAATATGTCGCACTGCTGCTAGATTTCATGAACTGACCCCACCAAATACTTCCGAAGAATTTGGTAGGAAGCACTCTATTGCATTGAGAGCACTGCATTCCCATGGATCTGATAGGGATTCCAGTCCAACTTCTGTTCTTTTCTTGCACAAAACTGCTTTTCATGCCTCTCAAGCAGAATCACTCCTTCCTACTAGAAGTGCTTTCAGTACTTGCTGTTAACAAACTCTATGCTTGCCACTGCAATGACTGTAGGAATGCAGTGAGCTTCTGGCATTGTATGGTGCCACCAGGCACTCTGTTAAGGGACTTACAGCAAGTTGCTCAAGAAGACAACATTATTATGTCAGAGATTTTGTTTGCCTGTTAAAAAATCTAACTAGGCTCATGAAGGAAACAAGTCTGCTTTGCAATGGAACATTGCAAATGTCCTATTTCAAATGAGTGTCTGAACAAAGAGATATCCTAAATTATGTTTCACAATTTTATAATAATAGCATTATCCTGTAAACTGTTGGTGCAAGTCCTTCACAGGCGCTGGCAGTTGCCGGCAGTGGGTAACATACTTGAATCAAGTGGAAGACCCATTTAGGGCTCATAAAGTGGGAAGACCTGCTGAAGGGTCTCTCTCCCTTATGCTGTTGGTGTATTCCTGAATAAGTCAGTCAAAGCGCCCCGCGAACCAGCAGGACTGCTCCCTGAGGGGTCCCCCTAACGGGACGCTGACAAACTGGTATGGGGGTCTCCGCTTTCGGGGACACTGACAGACAAATCAAACACTAAGGCTTGAGGAAATCTCCCACACTGAGGGCTGAGGAAATCTCCCCTTTTCACATGACAAAAAAATCCTATTTAGTATTATTAAATAAATCCTTGACCAATTGGTCTGAAGAGAATATCTTACTTTCAAATCATGCATATGTAGAAATCACTAGTACTTTGCACATTTCTAATACTAAAATATACCTAATGAATTAAAAATTATTCAAAGTGAACATTAGTTTATCTCCTGTTCTTATCTCACAGACAAATTTAGCCAGTTTAATGGAAATCTTTGTTTACTGTTGCAAATATTCTACTAAATGATCATTTTTCCTCTAATGCAGATTTTGCAAAGGAGTATGCACAAATTTAATATCTAAAAACTAGTTTGAAAGTAATTCCTCACAAAAAATGGGGCCCAGACAATTTTGATCAGCGGAGGTAAAATGATTAAACCATGAAAACACCAAGAAGCATTAGTAGCCAAGGTGTTTTTGAAAAAAACATATGAAAATGTGATTTTTATACAGCTCTAGAGATACATAAAGAAAAAGTAGAAAGAAAGAGAGCTTTGACATATTTAATACTCCACTTGCTGTCACTCTATAATAAACTTGTCCTTTTTTTCCCACATTTCGCTACAGCTCTCTTTCAGATATCTGATATTTTTCTGACTCCTAACTATTCTACAGAAATGTTCCTCTGAGCCCTGAAATCCACTAAAGGTCAAGCTTGTTGTCTTCTAATTCATACAGAGCGTAACAGAAATACTGCTACACCTCCATCTTTTGAAGATCAGGTCTGAAGTAAATAGATAGGAGGTAGATATTCTTCCTCAGCAGGAGAATGAAAATACATGTTTAAAATATTGGAAAGCTGATTCCATCTCTAACATCAGAGAATGAATCTCATTATAACCTGACATTATTTTGTGGGGTGTCTCATTAGGGAAAACTTATATCAGATAAGAACATATCCAAAGCAGCAAAATGTTAAACACTCAGGATCAGAATCACTAATTAGGTAAGATCTTCACGTATGTCTCTAAAGTACAGAGGGATAGGAAATCAGAATTAAATTATCATCAGATAATTCCCTTTATATTAGATAATTCCCTCTGATCCCACACATGGCAGATTGAGGCCATCTACCTGCTGTTTAGGAAAACATCCATATTAAAAAGAAAAAGGAGTTACAGTTTGCTCTTCTTGTATTTCAGCAGCTAAGAACATTTCATCACTGCTAGAGTAGGATTTACATGAGGGCTAAATCTTTCCACTGCATTCTCAGTGACCATTCCAAAGAGCTCCTGGAGAAGCATAAAGGCATTCTCCTCTTTCCTACTATTTGATAAAGAAGGAACTACTATCAAGACAGGAGCATTTTATTTTAAGTATCATGTAGTATCTCTTTATAGTTACTAGGAAGAATCTTAATACAAAATTTTTAATGTACTGAAAAGAGAGGAAACAAGAATTCCATGCATATTTTAAAAATGAAGCAACACTTCAAATTTTAACTTCTATGTTAAAAGCTATCTATATCCCATGTTGCTAAAACAAGGGACAAAGACAGAAAATAACAGAGGAAAATTAACCCTTACCACTCCGATCATAGTTGGATCTAAAATGAACAGTAATTTGGACACTTTTCTGATTTCGTAGTGCTTAATTTGGGGATAATTACAACATTATCATTAAAATTTTGAAATAAAATTAATAATGCACACTCATCTTGAAAGAAAGCTTTTGCTACAAATTCTCAATAAGATATACACTGTTCTACATATGCTATCCTATATATCTCTGCTTATAGCTTTATAGTTGCTTGGGAGAGAAAATATGTATTCTCTTATCCCTTTCATTTTTATCTTTCATTCACTTTTCAGTTTTCTTTTTATTTTTTCTAATCTAATTCAGTAATTATTTAAAAATTGAGGGACTAATAAGGGAAGACCAACTTTCTAGTGTATCTCTTTGTGAAACACAGTTACTATGCAGGCTGCAATAGGATAGTCATAGAATAGCTATTTCACACCATACTGTACTAGTGAGTGTTCTCCACATAATGAGAAAGTAATTAGCTTGAAGCACGAAGCATGAGCACTGCTGATAGCATGGCTTTGTAATACAGCTTTATTTTGTTTATTTGTTTATTGCTTCTTCCTTGTAATTAAATTAAAGGTGATGGACACATCTATAATTACAAAACAGTAAATAATAATGGTGCTGGACTATTGACTCAAAGAAGAAGTATATATATTTTTTTTTCACTTAGTACTAAAGTATTTACAAGACCTAAAATAACGACAGTGTTTCACAGTTCAAGACATTCAAAAAGGTCTTGCTTGATTTCTGAGGGTGTTTTTATGCTTGTTTTCTTTATTCCTTGATAATACCACATCCAGAAGCCTGTGGTTTCTCTTTGTTAAGGTCATTTGGAGCTGCCACTGAGACCAAAGACACTAAGAAATGAAAGGGCATACAGTATTTCTCTTTCTGTTTTTATCTATGCAGGCCTGACCTCTTTAGTGAGTTTAGGCTGAGAAAAGCTGCATTTCTTTCCTAGTGTGTTCCTCAGGTAAAGTTTTGTTCCTACCCATCATACTTACTTGCTCTTAGCCTTGGAAAAATGTCTGCATTATCTGAACCAGCTTCTGCTGTTGCTTATGCTGTTATATCTCACACCTTCACTCTATAGGCAGAGATGTGAAATGACTGCTTCCCAAGTATTTATTCTTCCCGATGTTCTTCCTCTGAGCATTTTGGTGAACCAAAACAAATGAGTGGTGAGATTCTAGCATTAAGAGTAGCATTCAGGCTGAATTTCCCAATCCGATCTTTATCAGGTCAGAATAAAGGTTAAGACTTTCATCCCTTTCTGAGCTATTTATGTTATTTCCAAAGATCCAAAAGCATACATTTCATCCATATTTCATTCAGAATCAGTTTTCTTTTCAGATGCCTGGAGTACTATTTCCCCCTCCCCTTGAAATGCTTTGGATTTTCTTTTGAATATCCTTTTATCTCTTACTTCATGTCTTACATGGAAAATCTTTTGATCTATTTTCAAGGGCATTCTAGGACAACAGCATTGCTCAGAGAGAAGCATGAGTTTTTAAGGAGCTCATTCAGTTTTCTATAATGGCACCTATGAATATAATGTACACATATCAAATGCATTTGCATGGAGTTGCATTGTATTTGCATGCAATACACCCGCGTGTAAATTTCAGGGCATCGGTGTATACCAGAATACAGATGTACATGTTCATGATTATAAATATTGTTTTATGGTTATTTTAGACATATTTAAAAATAAAACCAAATTAATTTTAACAGATTTTTGTATGCCCCTAGAGAAATAAGCAAGCATGCATATATGCATGAATAGAATGTAAACCCTGTCTTGAAAACACTGCATGTTATCCAAAATAGAGTAACATTGACTCATGTATTTTTTCATCCACTTGAGATTTAGATAACTGTTTCTTAGAGTACAATTATTTTTCATAATATGTATTTCATAAAAAAATACAGCTCATTAGTCTAATGCTATGTTGAAGCCCACTTCAACCCTCCATTTAAGCTGGCTGATGAAAACTGAAGTAGAATTTGAACAGTTTACTATATAGCTCAGAAATTACATTAGGGTAACTTCACATCCATTGAAGAAGATATTAAAAGAAAATATGGTGACACAGGCTATAAATTCCTGAACCAAAAGAATATATCATGGACAGCTGATATTTGAGATAAGATGTCTACTGAAATCAATTCTAATAACAGAAGTCTTCATTCTTTACACATCAGTAAACAGGAAAAGGTCAAGTATGGCTTGGAGAAACACTTCAAACATATTCAGCTCCAAATTCTTCTTGTTTATCTTCTTAATCTAAATTCCGTTGTGAAATTAAAAATAATAGTTCTTCTAGCTAAAATAATAATAACATCAGTCTATGCTGCTGTTCAATGCAAGAATATTCCTGCCACTTCCTTAAAAAAGTTAAACTTCCCAGGGAAAAGTGAATATTTTTCTTTGTGTATTCTGTGTAGTCTGCAAAGTACCACCAAATGCAAGATATATAATGGCTCCTCTGCACTGTTATTTGGAGAATACACTCATGAAAAAGCAGTCAGAGAAGTGATCTTTGAATGACCTGTGCCTGCCCTTGAGGAGTTGACACATATGAAGCTCGTGAAGTTCAACACAGCTGGGTGCAATGTGCTGCACAAACTTCCTGTCCTGAGTTCAGCTGGGATAGAATTAATTTTCTTCTTAGTAGCTGGCACAGTGCTGTGTTTTTTGTATTTAGTATGAGAATAATATAAGAAACTGTTATTTTGGCTGTTCCTAGAGGGTGCTTGTCCTAAATCAAGGAGTTTTCACTTTGCCATGCTCTGCCAGTGAGGAGTGGCACATAAAGGTGGGAGGGACCATGGTCAGTACAGGTGACATGAACTGGCCAGAGGGATATCCAATACCACGGAATGGCATGCTCATCATATAAACTGGGGGAGTTGACCGAGAGGGGCTGATCACTGCTCGGGGACGAGCTGGGAATTGGTCAGCTGGTGAGCATCATGCATCACTTGTTTTTCTTGGGTTCTGTTACTCTCTCTGCCTCTGTAACTGCAATTATTATTCTTATAAACACTATTATGAGCATATGTATTATTATGTTAATGTTTTGTTTCTTTTTTTGTTTTCAAACAAATTCATAGGAGGCTCAAGCCCTTGTTTTTAATCATCTAAAGAAGAATTTTAACCACATCTTCCACTTCCATGTAGGACATGTTTCACCACTGAGATGTGAGCAAACTGAATACCTATTCTGCAGTCCTGGAAGATCTCTTGCACTCAGGAGCCTTTGGAAATTCCTAGACCTTAAGCAAGTCTTTTAAAGCTAGAATTTGGCATCACAGGCAGTTCAGAAATCTCTTTACCTGCCCTTCCTCCATTCAACAGTAATGTTGAGCAAGAAAAATGCAAAATACACAAAATATTCTAAAAACAGAAGGGCAGTCATAAAAGGAAAAAAACTTATGTGAAGAAATTGACAATTAGAAAATGAAGAAAGGTCATTCAATTTCTCTCTTGATTTTGTATCTGAATGTTGTATCATGGTACATTAGAAATGTCAAAAATAAAGAAATAATTCTTTTCCTTGCAGCACTGCCATCAGAGTGGAACAGATTAAGGTTTGTGTGGTAAACTTACTAAATGTAGCATTTGATCTTTGTACCTTATAGGATTAAGTAAAAAAAACCTTCAACAAGGTAAAACTCACAAGAAAGACTGTTGTACAAGATATTCATTGGTCTGGTATAAAGAGAAGAGTTCCATAGTCTTTTACCACAGAACCTTAACATGTCTAATACAGAGATAAATACTGTTAGATTCCCATTATCTACTAGCTATATACCAATTAAATACAGTGAAGATAAAGCACTTGTGTAGATCAGTGCTCTTCAAAGATGGTTTAAAGACTTACCCAGATGTAACATGTCTAGAGGCCTTTAGATGTTCACCATATAATCTATTATCTCTCATAATACATGCCTGAGTTCAAAGTCAGAATATGCTGTAATGTTTTTAATGACAACAGTACTGCTACACAGCATGATCAAAAGGGATTGACACCATCTTGCATCTAAGATGACCTTCAGAGTTGTAAGGAATTAGTGAAGAGACAATGTCCACATTTCAGAAGGTCGTGTTCACTGAGACCACCATGGCTGACCCCCCAGACAAATTAAAGTGTAAGAAGGAAATGCACAGGTAAGGGAACCAAAGATATGCACCCTAGGAAAAATCCTGGGACACTGTATGATTGTGTAGGGATGGGATCAGCAAAGCTAAGAATAAGTTGGAGAGGAATTTGGCAAGAAATACGATGATTTATAAGATGGGTTTCTGCAAATATATTTCTCAGTAAAGGAAGATGTATTCTTCACAATAATTAAGACAGGAGAGCTAGTGAAAACCAGCATGGAGATGACTTTTTGCCTGTTTTCTCTGGCAGTCTGTCTTCTCTCAAGTACTTTAACCTCAAGGCAGGGACTGGGGGAACAAAGACCTTTTCATCGAAGAAGACCAGATTTGAGGCCACCTGAGGAAGGTTGACATACAAAAGATCATATGACTCAATAAGATGTAATATTTAAAGCAGCTAGTTCCTCTAAACTGATGAACAAATTATTTACTGATGAATTTTTCTACATTGTTTCAGTGCCAGAACTTAGCTTCTGACACTTTCAGAAGTCTCCATATAATAGCATATATTTTAATTCTCTAGCATTTGGTTTCCAAGCAATTTCAGTGAATATCTCTTTAAAAGTTCATGGGTAATAATTCTGAATAAAATGAAAAGTTACGATTCACCACTCTCTGTATCGTTTGTCTATTACTCTTCCTTGTAATAATAAGGGTGAAACAAAGTCTTCTCTCAGCTCCCTTTAATGGCAAAAGTCCTTTTGAAGGAGATCTGTATGTAAGTTGGCAATAAGTTTGACAGAAGAACCCAAGTGATGATATAGCATATATAGTGAACCCAAAAGAACACAAGTGATGATATATTATGAAATTTATTAGGTGATTATAAACATCCCTCTTTATAAAAATTTGAGAGCACCTATATTGTTGGCACTCTCTTAAATTCTCCTCCAGATTTCCTCAGCTCCCATGGTTTTAGTATATTTTTATCTGTTCAGAAGCTAACCTTATCATATAGAGCACATCACTGTTCCTTAGGAGTTCCTTTTTGAGAATTTTCAATCACATCATCTGGTCCCACTGCCATGACTTGGGAGTTATTGCTGGAAATCCTTTGCTGCAATTGAGATCAGTGAAATAAGTGAGACAAAGCATATATATAGTCCTACCTGTCATTGGTTAAAGAGACATATTCTCTCTGTGACTTCAAATATCACTACTTGCTGTAATGATTTACCTAACTGCATATTATATTCTAGATATACTAGGCCACTTGCTGACATCTCTGCATTAACTGAGTCTTTGATGTCTATTTCAAGTTATTAAGATTTGTTTGTAGAATACAAGTCATGTTCTTGACAGTTGCTTCCCCTTTCCTTCCTTAATATAGCAACATCTGTATTTATAAATATGCTTTGGGGCACTTACTCGTTTTAAGTACAGAAAGCCATAGCATAATTATATTTGTAGATTAAGTAGAGTAGCTTCTGCTACTATTTCTCCTTGGTTCAGGATGATACAATATAGAAAAGGTAGAATAGGCAGAACGTAGAATATAGCCATTTTTCTGCAAAAAAATGGTAATTATTTTTATTTTGTCTTTCAGTTCTTCTTAGAGCGTTTGCTTGCTGGCTATTTTAAAGTTACCAGTTAACTATAATTTCATTTCAAATACACACACACACATACAGACATATATATACATATACATTAGGAGAATTAGCCCCTTTTATTTATTATAGCTATCTATCATATAGATATTTATATAGATATATAGTTATAATGCCATAAAATATTTGAATTTCAAGAAATAATTGTAGCAAATAAACTTTCAATACACACAAAACGCACACTTCACAATGGACAAAATTTGACAAAGTAGCACACCTTTTTAAAATGCCAGTTGTGGTTTATAGTATCATCATACTTACAACTGTAATTTTCAAATTAACCACAGGATTTTAAAGACTTATTAATGAGTAGCAGGAAGCAGCCTTTTTTCACTGTTCACGCTCCATGATCAGTGGGTGCCTGTAAGTCCTGACCAAAATGTGATCCTTTTATTTACAAAAATAGGAGGAGCAGGGTGTTTGTGAGAATAGGATGGGAGATCCATTTAATGCAAATGCAGAAAGTGAAGTATGGAAACTTAGTTTTAGAGGAAGTTTATCGATGTTAAACACTGCACCAATCCTCCACAAATATTTATTCACACAAACCCCAAGTAATTCAGACTAAAAGTGCTTAAGAAAATTCTTTAAAAATGACAGAAACAGAATAGAACTTCTTGGTTTTAAATATTTTTTGAAGAATGAAATAGATAAAATATTATGAAAAAGTATTCTGGGTAAATTATAAGTATAAATAGCAAAAGACATGCATTTATATACATTTTTTTCAAGTAGGTTTTAAAACCAAGTTCATCTGTGGATATAAGGTCCAATTAAAATGTCACAATGTTGTGGGGTGAAGCTTACCCTAAAGCACTTCTCTGACAAAGAAGACCTTGACTACATCTGACCAGCTCTAACTGACTCGATTAATGTAGATGATCTGGAAAACAAAGACACATCAGAAAAACTCTGCAGTACATAACCTCACACTTAGGTAATAACCTGACAAAATTTGACAGGAGGATTGTCAACATTCCTCCCATTCCTCCCAGAATGTTGACAACTACTTTAGATACAGAGAAAGTCAAAGAGGTTGTCCTGAGGCTACATGATTAGAGAACCCTTTTCAGGCTTAGGCCATAAGTCTGTGTCGTGGTATCGCACAGCTTGGGTTTTAGTTAAGGAAAAATCCACCAGCTACAGAAGTGATATTTTTGCAAGGGGCTGTTCTAACTTCCTGCAGACCCGATCAACCCAATTAACCGGTTAGTTTGAATATTAAAAACTCTGTTGAGTCACTTAAGAAAGCTGAACATGCCTCTGTAAAAACACATTTAAGTACGAACAAGCCTGGGAAGCTCTCTCTTGCTTCTGGCCTTTGGACAAGTGACTGGGGTGCCTGCTTGGCCAGTGGGCTGTACTGGGCCCTGCCCCGCTCGGCCAGTGGGGACTGGCTCCCCGCCAGTGCAGCTTGGCAAGGTCCTGGCCACTCGGCTGGGCTAAATATCTCAGCCATTCCTGCTTCGTTAGAGCAGTCCTGCGGCTCGGCCCAGCCGGGCTGGGCCCCCCTTCTGGTGTGGCCACCAAAATGCAATTTTACACCAAGATGAGCTCCAGCCGCTGTTTGGCAGGTGATGAAGTGAAGACCTTTTCTCCCAGGGAAGAAGAAGACCTATGTTCCTAAAGATGAGGATGACCCCAGAGATAGATGAAGAGAACATTTGCTTTTTTGAATAGCTCATCCTTAAAATGGTACCCCATTGGCTAAGATTGAACCCTCAAAACCAGTTGTGGGGAAAGCCGTATGTTGAAGGAAGGAGGGTAGAGAACCGTTTACCGGGCAGCTACCTTGCTGTGACACTGAAGCCACAAGAGATCTGTTTCTTGTGGAGATTGTCCCTATAGCAGGGCAAGAGAGACTCCTCTCCCTAGGTAAACTGAAGAATCACTGTTATAGAAGTGGTAAACTAGACTGAAAAATACCAAGTTTTGTGCCTTTATGTTGTACGTGGGAGAAGACAGGAGAGGTGAGGGGAAGAGAAGTGGTCTGAAGGTTTATTCTGAATCTTATTATTTTTTCTTTTAGTTCTGTTAATAAACTTCTTTATATTCTTTAAAGTTTGGAGCCTGATTTGCATTTCTCCTAATTCTTATCTCACAGAAAGGAAAAGATGCGAACAAAACCACTACATTTAAATGGTGTTTCTGCCCAGTTACGAACTGAACCTACTACAGTCTAATATAGAAAGTCAAAAATATTTTTAAGAAACAGTTCTTTGGTGGGGGACAGAAGCATGTCCCTGTATGCTGACAGTGCAGCAAGCAGAGTCTGCAGTGGAGACATTACAAAGTGATGCTGGACCCCCAGTAGGCCCTGGCACATCCAGGGTGAGAGTGAGCTCTCTGTTGCCCAGGGCCCGTGTGGTGGGGAAGGGACAGAGGCCATCAGTGGTCTATGTGTCTGTGTGGTGTAAAGTAGAAATTCTGATCTGTGGATATAGATCTCTATCAAAGAGAAATAATTTAGTGAGAAACACAAGACCAGTGAATAATGACAGAAGTCGCAAGGAAATATGATGAGAAAATGCTTTCAAATTTTATTTGATATCCATCATTTTTGTATACAAGCACCTACCATTCAAAGTAATGTTTCTTATCCTCCTTGAATATCTTTTCGCTCCACTATACCATTTTATCTGAACCATTAAAATCTTGATAATACTTACTATGTTCCTAGTTTTACCCCAGAGAAATTGCATTGACTCCAGACAGTTTCCTCTGATTTATGTAAGTATGAAGAAGATGCAATTCAAACTGTTTGTTTTCCACTGTAACAGAATGAGGAAAACTATGTTACAGCCTTTTGACATAATCCATTCTGTTGTAGCTTCAGGAAATTAATGCTGTAAAAAAACCCTGTCTTTTCCATTTTTTAATGTCCAGTTTAACATTTCCAGCCACATTAACCTTTGTATTACTATTAGTGGTTCAATTATTTATAGATTCCTTATTCCTAAAATAAATTCCTAAAATGTTTTATATTAAGCATAATTTTTGGCCTCCACATTACTTTTCCAAATTCTTGACCCTAGTAGGAAAGACTATTTTCATTAGTGGGACTGTGCTTATGTGACTTGGTTTTGACATGAAGAATTTCATTTTTTCTACTTGTTTGACAGAATTCAGTAAATGGAGGACTACTCTGAAGCTCTTTATACTAGTGATAGCTAGATCCTGTGATGGAAGAAAGTTTTGATTCCAGTGCTCTGGTTGGTGAGATCCTTTGTTTCTGTTGAACAGTTACAAAACCTTATCTATTTCATGATCAGTGAGCAATGTAGATGCCTACAAGGTAAGAGGTTAATACGTATGCTTCAAACACAGATAGCCAGATAGCTGTGGAACCAACCAAGGACTGTTGGGAAGAACCCGCTGGGACAATGAACTGGATGTGGCTGGGGAAGAAGGCAGTACAGCAGTAGGGCAGCACTTTTCTGTGACTCACATCCTTGCTCTGGCTCCTGGAGATAAGCATAACACAGTGCAATACAAGCAGGGGAATGAGTCAAAAAGAAACCATAGACTGTCAACCAAAAGGTCGAACAAGTAGAGGGTGTATCATGACCAGCAAAGACCTCTGAAGCCTCTGAACCACTTCCCAAAAGGTAGCAGAATGGATTGTGCATGGTAGCTAATTTGCATAGTGAGAAACTTACCTCCAGAGTACCCTCATGAAGCCTGGGCATACATCCCAGAACTCTGGACAACATAACATCTGGATCCATGTTGGAGCCAGGACTGATGATCTTCTTTCCTTTCTTCTCCTCTTTCTCTTTCCCTCTCACTACTTTCTCTCCCTTCTCTTTCACCCTATCCTTTCTTCAAAATCCACTGCTGTGTGCTTATATTATAAGAAAAGGGAATATCTTATCTCAATTTCCATGCCAAGTGTTTAATTTACCAATCAAACTCTACGTTTTTGCACACCCTCTGACTGCTTCTGTTACTTTTCAACTACAAGCATCTATACACCTGTGTTTTCCCTCTCCCTTTTGGGGTGGGATGCCGCAACTAATAATTCCACAATAAAATAAATTTCTTTTTCTAATAAGAGAAAAATAATATACAAGTAAAACAACAAACATAAAGAACAGTGTGTGACTTTGACTTTGGTTTAAACCAAATGTAGTACTAAATATATTGAAGATTTGTATGACTGATAAATGCTTTTTCATTATTTTCTCCTTATTAATTTTCCAGGACTTACATGGAGCGGAACAGACATAGGGGCAGTGGAGCCACCTGTTGCATGTACAGGTCAAAATATACCACTGATAATTTTATAGCTTTGCCATGAGAATAGGAGGGGAAAAAAAGGTAGAAGTGAGGGGAAACTGAAGAAGACTAACGTGCTCTCCTTTACTGTCTTGTCCTATCACAGCACTATTGGAGGAGCAGAAGGTAGGAGAACTTTTTTTCTATCACTTCTTCTATTGAACTTATTATGGTAATTTCAGGTACGGTCAATGAGGGACTATGGGTGGGGTTCTGACTGCAATCACTAATTTGCTAGCCACTGTTACTTTGGGCAGGTTGATTAAGAGAACGAAGAGACCATGGGATGTGAAGGTTCCACTTCTGCATCCTACCTCTCTCTACTATTTTGCGCTGTATCCCATGAGCTGGACAGATGAGAAAATACTTTATAAGTGACTCTGAAATTTCAGGACAGATGAAATACAGCTGATTGCCTCAACTATTTCTCTTACACAAAACCTTGGTTGGACTGGGATAATTTTATTCCTAGTAGCTGGAAAAGTGCTAGGGTTTTTTTAGATTTATTATGAGAATAATGCTGACAACACACTGTTTTAGCTGTTGCTAAGCAATGCTTACCCTAAGTCAAGGAATTTTCAGTTTCCCATGCTCTGACAATGAAGAGCTGCACAAGTGTTGTCCTGTTTTTTGCTAACCCTTCTGTTATAACCTTGGAGTCAAAGAATTTTCACAGTTTTATGTAAATAATAGTCGATGTTTATTTAACCTTCTATTCTGTTTTTCATTCCTTTTGTGGTAAGAGAAAGTTTGATGAGCATCTTTTTTCTCCAGTGGGATTGAGGAGGAAGTGACAGGTTCTCCAATGCCTTGTGGAGTTGAGAATCTTATAAAACATGTCAAATGTAAATAACCTTTCTCTTTTCCTTCCTTTCTGCTGAACCTAGCAGGTGTGCGTGTGTCCTTTATTGTGCTTTCACAGGCACACACAAGGAGTCAGGAGGGAGCTCAACCGAACTGGCCAAAGGGCTATTCCACACCACAGAATGTCATGCCCAGTATATGGACCATGTATATGTGTGTGTTGGCTGAGAGGAGCTGATTGCTGCTCCAGAATGAACTGGGTGTCCTTCAGCAGGTGTTGAGCATCACTTGTCTTTCTTGGGTTTTTATCCTCTCTCTCTTGCTCTCCCTGCTATACTCTCTCCATTGAAATGATTATTATTGGTAGTAGTAGTAATACTAAGAATATATTTTATTTTGTTTCAGTTATAAAACTGTTATTATTTCAACCCATGAGTCTTACTTATTTCCCCATTCTTCTCCCCATGCCACTGAGAGCCAGGGGGAGGAAATGAGAGAGTGTCTGCATGGCACTTAGCTGATGGCTGGGACAGCCTTGGTTGCGTGAAAGCTTACAGTTTTATTGATCTATGATTTCCTTAAGAAATGGCTTAAGATCAGGTTGTTGTTCTCTTTTCCACATTCTTCATTTTCATTCTCCGGCTCTTTCTAGTTATTGATATTTCATCTGTAGAAAAGACTGAAAAAAGTTTGTGAAATTGTTTTCACTGAGAGGAAGACATATAAGATGGAGAATATGTATGAAAAACTTTTTTATCCCATAGATAATGGTAAGAGACATTTCAGAACAGGAAATTCAAAATAAGTAGAAATAAATTCATGTTTCATTCATATAACAGCATGATTAAACTCATTCCAACAGGAATTTGACACGACTGAGAATTTAATCACATTTTAAAAGTATTATATAAATATCAAGGAAATCTATGGCTGCAGAAATAAACTGAGACAATAATGTATGTAAGTACAGCAAAAACCTCATGTCTCAAGGCTCTGAATTATCCTTCTACTCAAGATTAAAGTGTAGACAAGGAGAAGACAGTTCTGCAATAATTTCTACATCTTCCTTTAAAGCAAACATACACCTCAGTATCAGAAACTAAACTGGATCAGGCTGTTGATACAGGGCAGCAGATTTTCTGTTCTAATGTTATCATCCCATGAATACATACAACTGGAATATCTCACCAGTCATATTGCAGGATCTTATTTCAGCAAGTGTCTTCTGGGTCCCAATACCCAGGGCAAGAATCATTAGAATGGGCATTGCAGGAACACAGAAACACTATCGTTAAATGAATATAATTCTTTTATGAAGAAAGTTTTCAAAGTTTTCAAACATTCTTGATAAAATTTTGTAGATCAACAAGCTTTTCAATAAGATCTTTGAGTCTGCTAAATTTAGGGTTTAAGCTATGTGCAGTATCCATTCTTGATTGGATACAGATATGATAATTCCTCCCTACAAATTTCCTGTTGCCATCTTCGGTTTCGTCCCCCATGATTTACACTCTCTCTCTCTGACCTTACATCGCCGTGATTTTCCTCAGGCTTTATGTTGGAGAAAAGTCTTTTTGCCTTTATGCAGCTGGTTCCTCAACTCGACTGCTTACGGTGCTTGCAGAAAACTGCATCACCTCTCGCTGGGCTCACCAGTCCTCAGAAAAGCCGCGCCGGGAGGTCTCGGCTATGCAACAGTTTAATAGCTGTTCCTTAGCTGCCCACGGCTCTGACATAGTTGTGGCCCAGCCCTGCCGGGCCCAAACAGAGCAGGGCCATAGCCCCGGCCCCGCCAAGCCCAAACAGAGCAGGGCCATAGCCTCGACCCTGCCAGGCCCAAACAGAGCAGGGCCGTAGCCCCAGCCCCCGCCAGGCCCAAACGGAGCAGGGCTGTAGCCCCGGCCCCCACCAGGCCCAAACAGAGCAGGGCTGTAGCCTCGGCCCCGCCAGGCCGAGCAGCCATGCCCAGCCTGACCCCCAGCTGGGCAGAGCCGGAGCAGGGCCGTGGCTTGGGCCCTGCTGGACCCTGCGGGAGGCTCAAACACCAAAGGGAAGTTTCTGCCCCTCTCCAAGGCTTAAATATACAAACTTCAGAAAGCGCTATTGGTCCAATTGTCCATTAACCCAGGTTCAAACCACGACAACTATATGACAAATACCTTACATGATTATTTTTTTTTCTACTCCTTTAGTCATNCCGTGGCTTGGGCCCTGCTGGGCCCTGCGGAAGGCTCGAACACCAAAGGGAAGTTTCTGCCCCTCCCCAGGGCTTAAATATACAAACTTCAGAAAGCGCTATTGGTGCAAACAATTGTCCATTAACCCAGGTTCAAACCACGACAACTATATGACAAATACCTTACATGATTATTTTTTTTCTACTCCTTTAGTCATATGAGATAAGATTTAGTCTTAGTTCACATCCCACATTTCAAATTACAGGTATTTATAAACAAGTAGTTCCACCTTCTTTCCAGTTCTTGCACAGTTTACAGTTACTAGACATGGGTAAGAATAGATTCACCATTTTTAGAAATAGGAGTTTTAAATATCAGACATGAGAAAGCATTCTGGGTTTTGGTTTATTTGTTTATAATTATTTTTAATATTGTAACTATTTTTAAATCTACTATGTATCACTAATCTACCCTTATGTATCCAGAAAATTTTCTGGTTAAAAGAGCAACTTCAGTTATGAACACATCTTGTGATAGTGCACTCAACATGTCAAAGCTATAGATACATTTTCTGCCTGTGATCGAGTAACCTTTTAATATAACCAAGAAACTACTGAATTTTCTGCCCTATATGTCTTGAGACTTCATTTGAATCTTACAAATTACTCTGACTCTGACCTTTTCATGCAAGATAAGTCAAATGTGGTGACATTATCAAAATCTGTATTTTATTATTTTTATATTCATCATTTCTTAACACTTTAAAGAATATTATGTCATCTTTTTTCTTCAATTGCAATAAAATTTTGTTTTATTTAACTCTTCAAACAACTATTAAGACTCTACAAGGCATGTCTGTGAAGAAAATATGTTTTAAATATTTTTTCAACTGTTTCATATTTCTACTTCACTAATACAAAAGCAGGTCCCAAATAACAGAGGTTACTGTGGATTTTTTCTGAATTTTGCATACTGAATGATAGAGCTATAAAACTGTGCAAATCTCACTAATTTAATATTTTCCCACATAAATATTTTACTAGATGTCATTTAAAAAATTGAAGTTGAATGTTTGTAATTTCCTGACAGAAATTTTTAGGTGCACTGATGTGTTAGAAAAAAGAACATATGAAGCAATTCCAAGAACGACAAAAGTGACTTGGGGCATTTGAAAGCCTGAAAAAACTTAGAACAGAAATATTTAGATGCAAGTACGTATCTTTGAACATGTACATACACTGTCCAATGTGAATGAAAGTCACAAACTAGTCATCCTTGTATGTCAAAGAAGCAGAGTGAAAAAGAATCCTCTTAACTGAATTATAAATTAACATCTTTTTGTCAGTATTTTTCTTTCTTGTCCAGTCGGTTCTCCCCATTGCCTTGTATACAGAAATAAATAGCAAGAAGGAAAAGGCATGAGTTGTTTTTGTTGTTTAATATCAAGATTAGACAGTCTTTGTGTCATAATCTAATTCATTATAAATGTTGACCATTAAATTTTGTATGAAAGAAAATTAATGAAAGGTCCTTTCCTCCTGGCCACATTATTCTCGATAGAAGCCAAGATGCCAGTGACCTTCTTGGCCACCTGGGCACATGCTGGCTCATGTTCAGCTGGCTGTTGATCAGCCCACCCAAGTCCTTTCCTGTGGCAGCTTTCCAGCCACTCTGCCCCAGCCTGTAGCACTACCTGGGGTTGCTGTCACCCACATGTGGGACTTGACGCTTTGTCTTATTGAACCTCATACTGCTGGCATTAAGCTTGTCATAAGAAACTTCTATTCTAATGGTGACTTACAAAATTTACTTCTCACCTTTGTGCGGGACTATTTTCAAACTAAGTATTCATTTCAGAGAATGTGAGGGATTAAAATTTTCTTTTAAAATTTATTTTGATGAAATAAAATACAATTAAACAGTTTTTCATGCAACCATTGCCCAAACCTCATTGCTTTCAAATATTTTTCTTACAGAATTCTGTTTGTGACAAAGACAAGGTTATTATGTAAGTTTGCCTTTGGAAGTAGCCTGGTGCTGGATCAAGAGGCATGAAAATGAGAAGAAACTAACACATATCTGCTGCAGTGGGGTTCTCCTGCAACCTTCCCGAAGACGGGGGGTGGGCCCATGGAAAGAATCAGGGAATGGTCTTTGATAGATGTTTCAGAGATGTTTATTTCCAGACTGCATTGCTGCGAGCCTGGTAGCAAAAAACTGAAGAATCATGGGAAAACCAAAGAGTTCTCAGGGCGGGGGGAACACAAATGGCCAGTGGGGTAACAGGACTTGGGTACATGTGACCATGGAGCAGGGGGACACCCCGTGTGTCCCAGGGCATGTTCCCACCTCAGGGCCCCCTCCCCCCAGGGGGAAGGGGAGAGCACCCCAAGAGGGGAATCTCCAGACATATCTGTGTGGTCAGCTGAGCCAAAAACATCAGGGGGACGTATTGTGAGGAATCAATTTAATTTTGATTTTTGTTTCAACACTGTTTGACTAGAGGTGTGTGGGGGAGGGGCTGTACACATGCCACATGCAGGAGGCAGGTAGGAGAGGATGGAGGAAAGCCCTGTCTCTAGGTAGACTTTGCCTGAGAGCCATTTCCCGTCCCACATGAATAGACAGTCAGTAAGAGACCACCAAGGTCACTGCACACTCTAGAATTTTCTCCAATTGGGTAGCAAAAAGGTCTCCACCAATGGATTGCAGTCAAATGTTTGGCTGGCTTATGGTCTCCTGACAGTGGGCACACCTTGGGAGGAGCCAAGGGGTATAAAGTAACTGTGTCAGAGGCTGCTAGGCTTCTGCCCTCGCTGGAAGCTTTTTGCTTGCTCTTGCTCTCCCACTTTCTCTCCCTCTTGCTGGATGCTGCTGGACGCTTGGCTAGGCACCTGCTGACCACCTCTGAGCTTCCTGCCTAGCCTATGTCTCGTCCCACCAGTTCATCTCCCTTGCCTGCTCCAGCTTTCACCTGTTCTGCCTCCCTGTGTTCCTGCCCAAGCCTCTACCTGCTTCATCCCTGCCTGCCTTGTTCCTGCCTAGGCCACTTGCTTCCAACCCTGCTTCTCTGATCAAGCCCACCACTGTGATCTCTGCCACGACCCTGTCCAGGGTTCTGCACTCCCTGCCCAAGTGCCCAGGCACTCACCCCGTGTCCAATCTCCAGTTCCCGTGGGAGCTGTGCCTGTAGAGAAGTGCCTCTCCGGGAGCTGCACAGGCTCCCCAGCAGGCAGCATGCACACAGCACCTGCCAGCTGCATATCGAGGGCACACTCCGAAGTTCTGGTGGTAATGTCCGATTTTTCTCTCTGTCTTCCCTTTCTCTCTCTCTCTCCCCCCACTATTCTTTTTCCTTTTTTCTTCCTCCTTTTCTGCCTTTCCTATTCTTCTTTAGTAGGCAACATACTTTTCATTACCAATAAACAGTTTTCAGATATAATATTTGCCTTGTTTGGCTTAATTCTGTCCTAGATCATCCTTTTTTAAAAGAAGTCCCCACAGTTCACTTTAGTGGAATGTGACTTATTTTTTATGCCTCTTGCCCTTTAGGAAATTTATTATGGAGAGAGTGATGGTCTTTGATGTAGCCTAACTTGGTGGAATATGTAGTGAAAATACACACTTCAAGGTCTTTGATCATGCTTTTTTTCTGGGTTGATACCGCATTTCTGACAATATGTTTGACAACTGTTCTTTCATACAGCAAAGTTATAGGCATTTTCCAGTGTTGACAATCTTCCATCTCAGGCTGATCTCCTACAATCAGCTTCTTCTCTCATACTGCAAGATTATGTCACTAAGGGCTAATCACAGCCCGTGGAGAGACCCAGGGGGACTAAAAGAGTGGTAATGGGCAGAGGACTGGTGAGGGCCAGTGGCACCAAAATCAGTGACTCCTTAGACTGTCAGAGACTGAGAAGCTTCTTGCCTTGGTACAAAACCCACTGAGGCAAGCAAGCCCTGCTGTCTCCAGAAAACCTTGGAAGTCTGAAGAGTGCTGCTGAAATAAGGGAGATAGGGTATATTATGGTTGCAGGGGAAAAATACTTGGTAACTGTGCAAAGGTTGTTATGGAGCAGTTTAAGGGTATTGTGGTCATTTGTGTAACATTGTGGAGTTCTTAAAGGAAAACCCAAAAGGAAGGAAAAGAAGGTATCAAGATGGATCAGAGAGGAACAAGTGTAGGAAATAGAGAGAAAAATGGATGAAAGTAGCCGACAGTAATGTAAAAAGAGGCGTCAGTAGATTTAAATTAACTGTCCCTGATATAAAGCTGGCTTTGCAGAAGCAGTTTCAGAAACTACATCTATCTGTTTATGAAATGTCTGTCTGTTTATGAAATATTTGATACTCTTCCAGTAAAATCGTTGATCGATTACAAAATTAGCAGGTTTTCTATTGAATTTGAACTAAACAAACCTACGTTAACAATAAAAAAATGGAATAAGAGAAAGTAAGTTCTTTCCCATAACACTTTTTGGTTCGGAAAATTTTATACTCTGGAACAAATCTAATAAGAAATCACTTAATCTAGTTTATGTTGTTGTATTGGTAACACAAGCAATGTTCTTACCCTATAGACTCAGGTTATGTGTCAGAAGCAAATTTGATGATACCAAGTACTGCACGTTGTCTCTAGCTGCTTCATGAATAATTCTTTTTTTTTTTGTTATCTATCAGTCATTTTTCTATTTTTTTGTATCTTTTCTGCGTCTTAAAAATCACAGTTCTTTCACAGCAATCACTAGCAGGAAACCTTACTCAGAGAGAATGTCCCTTTAAAGTCAGTAAAGCTCAAAGAGGATTATCAGCATGTTTATACATATATCTGCAAGCCTTGCTTCAAACTACTCTTCATATGCTTGGTAAGTATGATAGAAGCTAGAAAATATTTTCTAGATATTTATCTTAACTGTTAGCCCCATGAAGTGTAAAAAGTCACTACAAACCCTCATTTAAAGGATATATTCTTTGCTTCCGTGCTCTGAATTTACATGTTGCTGTCTATATTTTTTAGTGTTGGCTCCTTTCCTCTCCTTGCATTGCCGTGTAATCCTGAGCTGTACCAGCACAAAATTTACTTATATCATATTCTATCATTAAGAAAAAAAAAAAGGAAGTTTAATAGATAATAACCATTGCAATTTTTATAATAATTTCAGATTTTATTGCATAAAAGGTACTGCTAGTGCCTCAAACTTGCTAGGGTTTACTGCTCTGTCATAAAAAATACAGTTTACACTCTCTGAAATATTTGGCAGAAAAGGAGATTAATGGACTCCAACCATTCTGACTAGCTCCAGACTTCCAGATCCCTGTGGAAAGCTTTGAGAAGCTAGATGAGAACTCCGAAATGCTTCAGGATCTTTTTTCTCATCCGTGTTTTCCATTTGATTTACTCTGTTGTCTGCTAAAAAGAAAACATGTAGTGTGCAGTGCTCTTCCATTAAATGTTCGCTACTGAAACACAGAGGGAATCCATTCCCTTGTTGCTGTTGTGTATGTGTGTTCCTTGAACATGGTTCTAGCTAACAGTGTAATTGTTGACCCTCACAACTAAGTACCTCCAGCTCATTCCCCAAAGCAACTGACAGCAGAATTGTTAATTTTTAATTACATTGGTTCTTATAATACAAAGAAAACATTACAAAAATAAGGCCACATGATTTTAAAGAATGTTAAAGGTATTTATTTAGTGAGAAATGTTGACTACTTCTAGGGAAAAATGCATTAAGACTGAGACATTATTGAGGTTCTTCTTCACACTGGAATGACAGATTGTAGATTTTTTACCATATAAATTACTTCAATAGCTTTATTTTTCTTCCCAGGTGTATGAAACCCCGAACCCATGCCAAAACTAACATTAACAAAATACGAGTAGTGTGCTAAATTAGTCATAGAGTTGACTCCATCTGCAGTAGACCCAAAAGCTGTGTAAATGCTGAATGAACAGAATTTCTTATTTCGAGAGTGAAAGCTATAAATTAACTATAATATTTCCTTCTGGGAATGAAAAGACACTCTAAAATATTTTCCCAGGGAGGATATCTTTTAGGTGATAAAAGAAGCCTTTTTTTTTTTTTTTTTGAGTAGTAGTAGTAGTAGTAGTAGTGAAAATCAAATATTTCATCGTTACTTATATTTTGCAAAGAAAAAGTAAAGAAATCTTTCTTTGAAATGAATGTTTTGGATTTATTTCCTCAAAAATATTTATTCTGTTTAACTTTAACTTAAGGTTCATTCATATTCATATTTGTTACAACTCCAATCAGTATACTTCTTACGAGGAAGATTAACATCTCAGACATTATCCACATTTACTGCCTTTGGAACTAAGTAAATCTGGTGCAATTTTTCCAAGTAGATCATGTTTTTCCATATATCCAAAACTTGTATATGTTTGGGAGGATCAGATAGGGAAGGGAATACAGTAAAATTTTTATTTTATTGTCTATTACCTATCAATCTAATTTTACTCAGTAGAAAAAAAGAAGCCTTACTAACATACTTCAAAAGATGTGACTGACCTATTTAACCAGAAATATTCAGCAACATGTTCATACGGATAGATAAGAATAATTTCATCAACATAAATTTTTATCCCAGTATGTGCAAGTGACTGTTATGATAAGTAGTGTTGGGTTTGAAATCTTCATTGTATTTTTGTTTTCTTACAGGTATAACAGTATACACCCTGTTAAACTTTCCTTTGCATTGATTTCTTCAAAACAGAGCGGAAAGCTTTTTAGCATTACACATAATGGCACCTTCATACAGGGCTATGACAACTCAGAAAATGGTAAAGCCTGCTGAACATAAGTTTCCTTTGATTTTTTTCCTCCCTTTTTCTACTAGGAATATGGTCTCTGTTTTTATTTCTATGCCTTCAGCAATATTTCCGGCAGTCCTATGTTGTCCTAAAGTCCTTATGAACTTCATGCAAATATCAACGTGGGCAGTTCTTGAAAGGCAAACTACTTAACAAAGTGAGCTTTTATCAAAGCATTAAGCTGTTAATAAATGAAGAATGTTTATCCTCAGAAGAGCTTCAAAGAGTGTTTTGATGAAGATGAGCTTTCTTTCTATCTCGCAGCTGTCCTTGCTTGCGGATGGGAGCTGGCAGGCCACATCAGGCCTGCTGCCAGAGAAAAATAAGTAGGAGGAGGTGGGCAAGGTTTCAGTGCAGGTGTTCCTTTAGAGCTTGCTGTTTGATTACATCCTAAACTGTGTCTGTGAAAGTGAGGCTGCTTTGTTCTTTTATGTCTGCACTGTGCTATTTTTAAACATGATAAAACCCCCCGAAAACATTTGCATTTTTTTAAAGTTACTAATTAGAAAGGAAAAATCCAAGTGAACAAAGACACTGACCAGCAATAACCTATAACAGAATCAATGAATTTTCTATCTTTTCAGTCATGCTGCTAAAGTAATTCATTTCTTTAAATCGAAAATATTAATACTGAATGAGGAGGTTCATCTGCAAACATAACTAAGTAAAGATGGACAGAAATTTTATGTTTAAAAAAAAATTCTCATAGAAATGCAGTTTAACAGTCTTAATAGTTGTATGTTGATAGATTTTGAACACATGGGTGTTTACACCTCTAAAGAGAAATTGAATGGCTATTATTCTTCAATGACTGCTCTTTCATATTCTGTTATGAACTGAGGTCCCTGAACTCCTGAACTGAGGTCCCCACTCTCTCTCTCTTTTTTCTTTTCTTCTTTTTTCCTTTTTTTTTTTTTTTTGTGACAGGGGTGGTAGCATTATTTTTTTTGCTGGTGATTAATGTTTTTTGCCCTTTGTCCCACGTACTCTGTTCATCTATTTCAATCTGGTTGAAATTCAAAGGTAAGCTTTTGGGAAAACATTTTTCAAGCTTGAATAGTAGTCATTCCCGTCATTATTTGTAGATTTAATAGACAGAAGAGAAAGATAGCATGGCTGGAATATACCACACATAAGGACTTAGATCTGTAATAAATCCAGTTGCCAATAAAATCTTAGTAACTCCATAAACAATATCACAATATCCACATAAAATAATGTTTTAGTATTAGATATTTCAAATCTGAATGTTTGGAAGTACTGAATATCATCATAAAATGTGCAAAATACAATCCAAAATATAGCACCAGGGGTATTGTGAATACTACAGTATGCATCTGGATGCATAATTTTCTAGTTCTGCTTTCTTATTGTGGTGCCAAACTAGTTGAAAGAGAGCAGAAACTGGTCATGCCCGTAAAGCTGCATCTTCGTCTGGTATGATGAGATACCTACATGGCATGAAATAGGTATTGGCCTCTCTTTCTTCTTTTTTTTCTTTTTTTTTTTTTGTAAGCAGTGGCATAAAAAAACATACTGCTAATACAGAGAAGGGATTCAAGTAGTTATTCTACTTGATAGTAACTCATTCTTTAGTTTATTGCAAAATCATGAAACTGAGAAGAAAATTCCTGTAGGATGACTTATATGCCTTTCTTTTTGTCTGGGAAAAATTTTTTGTCCAATATGTTTCTTTCCATTCTTTCTGGCAATAAATATTGAACGTGAAATACTCGAAATAAAACCAAAGGACATGAAAAATAAGTTTCATAAAATTGAAAGCTAAAGCCTTCAATTTTTAGGCAGTGGACAGACACAAGGGGAAAAAGTTCAGTATCTAATTCAGCATCATGAGACTCAATACTGCATTTCCCAGTGTCAGAGTACATCCTAACTTTCAGCTGTCTGGAAGTAAGGTTTTTAATGCTGTATAGATTACCAAGAAATCTAAGTAGGGACTGAAAAAGAGATGTCAATATCCTTACAGTTAAATCTCTAATTCTGTATTCTTGAAGCTAGCAAAGGTGCATGCTACAGTGCCTTGCAGACTTCTCCACATTTTATGAGTAGATACTAGAGGAAAAAAAAGAGCCTATTTGTTATATCTCAGATGACCTATGCCTTACTTTAAAGAACAGGTTTGTCTCTTAAGGACCACTTAAGTACTCAAAAAAATAGTAAAGCTGTCATGACAGAAGAGAGTGAAAATGGTCTTCATTGAAATATTGTATCTTCTCCTAGAAAGTACATAAAGTGAAACATCATTTGTAGTCTCTCTCTAATGAATTTTTCTCTATAGGAGAATGTCAATAAAAATTATTATTTGATTAATTCAGCTTATTTCAGGAAGGCCTCTGATTACTTGTAAATTTTGCCTTCACGGTAGACAGGCAATCTTTTAGTCCTGGTTCCTCTTCCCAAAACCACTTTCCACGCATATTTTTTTCACCCTTTCTTTTTAGGGAAGCTTTGATTTTTTTTTTATTATCATCAATTCTGTCATTAGATTATAGAGGTCCAAAGATAGAATGAATATATTGTCACTGACACATGCATATAAAACCAGTAAAGGCAAAAAGGACCTTTCCTTTGGTGATATTTGTATAGCACTCTAGTTTGTATTTGTACAGGAAAATGTGAACTCCATGTTATTATGTTGAAAAGATGACTTCTAAGAGATGCTAATGGCTTTTTTAGCTCTGGGTGAAAAAGGTAATGACAAAAATAAATAGAATGGCATTGTAACAGAAATTATATTCTGCCTTTTTCAGCAGAACAATTAAGCACAGAATGCTAAAAAGTTTTCTTCTGAGATGTGCTTATTTGTCAGTATGGATGTACTGCAAATACTGTTTGTTATACTCTACATCATTCGCATTTGTTAGGTTTAGTGAGAGAGCTAAACAAGCTGATATTGAGAACTGACAAAAGGCAGCAGACAGGTTATGTGTTGTCATGGTCATAAATTATAAGTGTTTCAGAAAAGAGAATTAAAATAATAGAAGAATCTTCAATGTGAGAAACTCCAATGGCTGCAAAATGAAACTAGACAATATCAGATAGAAACTGAGTGCACATTACTTAACAAGGAAGAAAACTGTTAGACAAATCTGCTGTTCCCTTCCAGTGAATACTGCAGTACAGTAAAATTTTACAACCAGATACAAAAGTCAGAGGCACTCTCTCTCCATAATCAGAATTATATGAATAATGATATTTTCACTCTGATAAAAATTAACCTAATCTGAAAATTTTCTATTTATTTGCCTGAAGAGATTTTTTCATTTGTTTCTATTTTCAGAAAAAGCACATCAAAAGGTAAAACAAATAGCTAGATTTAGCTACTTATCATAGATTTCATCTTGTTTAAAGCCAAAAAAATTCCAGGAATTAAAACCATTATCTTCAAATTGGAAGAGGTGGAAAGGTCAGATAAAAAGTAGCTTAGAAACTGGATTTTCTCAGTCAGAGCTGTGCTGTTGAGTATTCTGAAATGGGTTTCTCATTGTCAAATTTCATTAACAGATAGAAAATATTCAGTGGAAATATAGTAAGGGAAAATATTAGGCCAGCTGTTGTCCTGCCTTTAGAGTTCAAAATTCTCTATTATGTTTTGTTCTCTTAGTGAAACAAAACATAAATCTGTGGGAAAAGATATAAACCCCTATTATTACTGTTTAAATTTATTGGAAGAATAGGCTGAACTGGAAGGAAGTGAGGGAAGAAGTTGATCATACAAATAGTCCCACTGCTCATCAGCAGGTTGGCAGACAGAACAGGGAGAAGCAGGAGACACAGGAAAGAACTCTGTTCAGACTCCTTAAAATCCATGGGCTTGCTTTCATTTTATGAGCACCAGGAAGAGAGAAATGCATTAGGAAGTCCAGCCACCCAAGCATGCACATGATTCCCAAGTTTCCTCTGACTCATGAGATGTAAAAATTGACATTTATATTTTAATGACTGTTTGAGTTTTGCAATGTACATATTTAGTAGTTTGCTAAAGCATCACAACGGCCTTTTAAGGGAGACAAATGAATAACGGTTAATTTACACTTTCCAGTTTTTCTACTTTGACTCTCCACCTTAAACTTGGCTCCAATTAAAGAGCCCTGCAGGTAGCTTTTTAGAGAGGCTTTAAGCCTGAAAGTAATGTGTCTTAGGGAAAATTCAGCAGGAGGTGGGTAAGGTTCAGAAACAGCAAAGCAGAGTGTCAGTAATAATGGGACTTTTAATAATAGATCTTATCTAAAACTTTAAATTCAGATGTTACGTGTTGAGGAAGTCATTTTTTATCCCTATCTTTTTTGATAGAATTCCTATCTAGTTTTTTTCTTCAAATGTGTAGTAAGTAAAGAAAGGAAGCTTAGAAATATATAATTCCACTTCCAGGCTGTATAATCACAATGGACCACTAAGATATCTCTTGTCATCTTATCTCACCTCTCTTAATGCCTTTGAACACACAGATCTATGAGATCTTTAAAAAAATTATATAAAGATAAAAGGAATACCCATTAGTGCCCTGAGGAAGAAAAGACGGCTGCCTCTTCTTTAGCTCCTATAACCTGGCTGACAATTAACTGTGTTTATTTCGGTTTTGAGTGCACCACAGTACAGTGGATGGCTTTTCAGTGTCTAGAGCAGTGCAGTGCAAGGACAGCAGTAAGGCATCCATGTACTGAAATAAAGCACTCTACTTGCAAGATGTTTGCAAGTGTTTATAGCCAAGCAGTACCTCTATACCTTTGCTTTTCTGTTTGGCTGCTGAAAAACTGACATCAGTGATGAAAGTGATAATATTTTACAGAGTGCATCTGAATTACAGTTAACACGCCACTGAATAAAACCCCACAAGATTCTAAACTGGGATCATTTGTGTGTTCCTGCCTTGTGGACTGGCATCCTGACTAATATATCGTTGCCTTGACCATTGTGTAATTTTCAGCTCAAATATAAAACATTGGAATACAACAGAAAACTGCATAGGATCTACATAAGATATAAATACTGTAGGAAATGCATTGCTGCATTTTAAATTACTAGTTAAGACTATTTTATTTGTACAAACATCAGTTAAAAGAACAAATGCATAGAAGAAAACTGCACAGCTGGATGATCAGTGGCCAGCAGTAAAAGTCTCTAAGTCTCAAAATAATTAATTACCAGGATAAAATTCTAATCTTACAGAGTAAAATTGTCTTTGATTTCCCTCCCTCTGTGCAGAGGGGCTGCATAAGAGCTGGAAATCAGTGCCACTTAAGCCCTAATTTAACAGTTTAGATAGCACCTCAGTGGGGCTTAGACTTTATGTCAGTTGTATTGGGGAGGTAGAATGACATAATACAGGTAAGGAAGATAAAATAATAATATTTTTTAAATTTTTATGTGGGAAAAGGTAACAAAAGTAAGAAAGAAAAATACAAAAAAAAATCTCAGGAATTCTAGTGTATTTTAATGAAGATCTTTCACCATACACAAAAAAGGAAAGCAACAGCTAAACTTCAACCACCAGAAAACGTTTGCTGTAGTATACTAATAAATTTCTCCTTTTCATCTCTAAACCTTGGGAACAATTATCCACAACCTATTCTTAATAAAAAATATGGTCAATAAGCTTCATTTGCTTGGTTGCTAACTGCCCACGTACAGACTAATGTTTTATCAACTAAAAATAAATTTTATTTTGATGTTAATGTATGTTCTTGATTGTTCCCATATTTGACACTCCTTCTGACTTTTGATGACAAGTCTATGTTCTTCCTGAAATTGAGAGTTTGATTCTTCCTGGAAGAAAATAGGAAATGGAGACAGAAATATGTGTTCCTTTCTCTTTGCCATTTGAATGCAACTCTCAGAAATGCAACCAATTTAAGAAGTAAGAGAGAAACATTATGAGTCATTGGTTAATTCAGGATGTTACCAATATTATAAACAGACATAATTAATGTTATTAATCTCCCTGTAAAAAGGCCACAAAACCCTTCCACATCCTGTATTTATGTGTTTTAGTACATATTTCTAAGTGCCTTAAATTCTTCAAAAAGCATAAATAGTCATTCACACTTAGTTCTTATATTTCCTATTAAAAACAGGAATTATTCTTTCCAATATTAAAGAAAAATCATCTTCTATGCTTAGCCTCTGAATGTTCTGAATACATGTCCTGGCTCGGTCCCCATAAATGTAATTTTAATTAGTTCCCTTAAATTTTTCACACCTCAAACTTTAAAGCAAAAATGCATTGAAATATATATTTTGTTTCTTCTATCTAGGTCAGCTGTGCTAGTGTCTAGGCTGATCCCCGTCACTCCTAACTTGGGAACTAATGCAATGGGACAGAATTGATGGTTTCTTTTCTGACAGATTTCAGTGGTGCTCACATGTTGCCTCCTTATACAGGGGGACATAGATAAGGAAGGAGATTTTTGTGAAGAAACAAAGCTGAGAGGCCTCACCTGATTTCACCTGGATTCTGTGAGTCTTCTCCTCAGCTCAGTGATACCCAGCAGTGAGCTCTGTGTTGAAACACCTGATTTCAGATGGTTTAGGGATAAGATGAGAGACAGTTTTGCTTTGTCCAGTGCCTTCACTGACTTCTGGCATTGACTGGCTCCTTATCTTCCTGGGATTATAATTATCCTGGGGACCAGTTCTTTGCTCACAGTACTATTCAGATGAAGAGAGTGAAAAAGATTACTCTTGATTCTCTCTGAAAATGAAGTGTATGTCACTTGATGCAACACTCTTTCTCCTGTGATTCAGGCACCCAAAGAAATGTCTTCATACAGAGGTTGTCACCCCCCTCTTGCTGCTGACATGGAAGCAGCCTGTCCAAGAGAAGTATATTTCCTTCCAGTCTGTACTGCATCCCTGATCACAGGTACTGCTGAGGTCAGATTGCAGTCAGCACCTCTAAGTGTCAGCTGTGGAGCAGTCAGGGGTCTAGGAGATGATGCTAGACACCTAAGGAGAAAATCAGTGGGCATTGGAAGAGAAAATGTGAGTGACCCATCTCTTCCTACTCATACTCAAAAGGATAGAAGGGGAGACAGGTGTTAAGGAGGTGAAAATCTTATCTAGCAAGGCAGAATAAGGTGAACTATTTTTGACAACAGGAAAGAATGGCAGCCCAGAAGTTTAATCCCTCATTTCGTCATATGCTTTTGGATGTCAGATGAAAGTGAACAATCGATGCTATTGAATAACTTATAAGTGGATATCTCTGAGGCCTGTGGGTGAGGCATAGGTTCAGGATAGGTGAACTATTCTTGTAACCTTAAAATATGACCTAAAAGCACAGCATATATGAGACAATATTTAAGCAGAAAAGGTGGTATAATACCTTGTATTGCACCAGACATAGAGAGAAGACAAGTAAAGATTGATTGTGTGCAACACATTATTTTGAGAAATGCTGCTGCATAAAAAGCTAGGCAAGCAGGCTACATTTGATTGCCTCCACATAGGCTCCAGAGCCACTTGGGAGACCTTAAATATCCAAAGTGCTCACACGGAATATGAATAAAAGATTTAGCACCTGTGAGAGACCCAGATTCTTCTGAAATGAAAGTCAATGCCTATGTGTAAGGTAAGAGAATTCTGCCCTGTAATAACTGTATTCTGAAGTGAAAACTATTCATCAGCTGAAACAGAAGCCAAATCCCTTCATTAGATTAGTTTAAAATTAGATGTACCTAACAACTCTATTTTGATGATTTGAGGGTTGTGTTTTGTTGGTTAGTTTCTTTTGTTTAGCCTCTTTTCTTTTGGAACTCCTTCCAGAAAACCCTCAAAACCAAACAGAAAGATGCTTATAGTGCTGGACTAAGAATGCTTGTTCAGATTATGCCATTCTTCAAGATGAAGGACCCTTTCTGTGATGGTCAAAAGGGCAACCTGAACATCCTTTGGGTTAATATGCTGTCAGAGAACAGGGGGGCCTTATCTATACAGGGTGAATAGCCTCTGGTATGTGCTGTCCCTCACTCTGCCCTCACCCTGCGTTGTGAGGGACAGAGCTGTTGAACACAGCCAGACAGCAAGAAACTTTCTGACAAATAGACATTAGGGCTAATTGCTGGTGCCTAAGGCTGTGACAGCCTCCTTCACTATGCAAACACAGGCAGTCTTAAAGTAAAATACTGCAAGTTCACTTCTAATTTTCTCAAGCCCTTCTGTTGATTTTAGTCATGAAATGTTTTGTCCTAAAATCTACTCTGGAGATAAAGTAGGTGGGTGGGGTTATCCACATATATATAGTGTTTTGTGCTAAAAAGTCTAACTTTTTCTAATGTAGTTTTTTGGTCCATTTAAGCTTGTTGGTATGGAGCCTAAAGTTAGGTCATTTTCTTATAAGTCAAAACATGAAGTTAGTTCAGAATTTAGAACAGACTGGTGTTTTCATAAGCTATTTTTTTACATGCTGAGTCAAGAATACTGTTGGTCAAATGCATGATCCAGAGCTTCTGTGGTGACTACTGAAAATACTCTTACCTATGTATATCAGTGCTTGTTTTCAGGGGTAATTGTTATGCCTTTAGCTGCCCAGGTAATTTGTGTCTATATTTAAATAAAAGGCTGTGTATTTTGAGTCTTACTCTTAGGGAATAATTGAGATTTTTTTATTTCTAAAATGACTAGACATTATAATCAATAATCTTGCCTTTGTTGTATTTAAACTTCCTGTTATTTCAAATTAAATCTGAGCATTTCATTATTTTTCACTTGCTAAAACTTGTGGAGCAAAAAAAGTGTCATAAATCAAAATACAGAGATGGGTAAAAGAGAGACCGAAATCCAAAATATGGCAAAAGTGCTTCCCCTCTAGATAGATGCAGGAACATCACTGCTAACATGCAGAAAACTACTCTGGAAACTTGATTGTCACTGTTACTAACAGACCGATTGATCAGCCCAGGCACTCTCCTCCCAGCCACTCCCCAGGAAAAGACAGGTTCTGTTCTGGAGCAGTGCAAATTGCTGCTGGCTGTCATTTCATTGGGATAGTCTCTTTTTCACTTTTCAGGTGAGACCATATGCCAGGAAGCTAGAGATATGATACTTGATTTTACAAACATTTACTTCTCCCAAAGAAAGAAATTCTTTGGGACAAAAATAGTAGTATTATTATTTCATCAGGCTGCAGACAATCTCTGGATTATTGGTTCATTACCTCTGCACTGGCTGCTAAAGAGTCAAATCTGCATGTTGTAGTACCCAAGTATTCTTAAGAATTTAATTCTAAGTTGTTGATTTAGACCTTATATACAGAGTAAGATTTCCAGTCTCCCCCCAAGCTTTTTCCATGTCCTAGATGCTGTGTCCCATCTCTGTTGCTATTCTCCACTCAAAGGTAGTGATGTTTTCCAGAAAAAAACATTGAAAACTTAGACTCATAACCAAATTTACTGCATTCAACTTGAGCTTTACATCTAAGGAATTATATTGCATGTCTCCGATATATTTTCTGCTTTTTTATACAATTAACATTTCTTTTTCCAAACAATACTTTCCACACTCAACTGGTTTGTTACTCAAGTGAGAGAGTGTTTCAGTATATAAATGTAGTACTAAATAATTACATCCCTCTCTGACTGGAACTTCCCAACATGCCAAGCTTCCCTTGAAAAGCAATTGGACTGAAAGAGAAAATTTAACCAGAAACTTTCAGAGTTATGGGTATGTCCTGGCTTTCTTCTGAACAGAGTTTGGAATTTCATATTAAATTTTTTTGACCTTTCAAGACCCAACCAATCGTTACTTCTGAAAAGTGATATAGCAATTCAGAACAATCCCCATACAGACTATGGCCCCAATTATGTAGAATTCATGGGTGTGCAATAGTGCTATGGTCTTACATCAACAAGAGTCTGTTTCCTCTTAGCACTGAAAGAGCAGCTAAATGTCACAGTTGGGATTTAAATAGATTTTCCTGACAGATTAGTCAATTATTTCCACTTTCAGGTTAGAGTACATTCATACAAAGTTTAAGTAACAAATCTGTCTACACAGCACTCTGTCCCAGTACTTTGGATTAAGGATTAAATGTAAAAGCTCTAGTTATGTTTGATTCAAATTTTCAGATAACGTGCATAGCATATTCTCAATGTACCATTTTCAGCAGAAATCATGAACACTTGTTTTTTCAAGCCTCCTGCTCTCACAGTTATTGAGTGTTTCTACCTATATCCAGGTTGATGCTTCTTAGCCAACAATTAAGGTTTAATTTATCTTCCTTCTTTTTTTTTTTCCTGCTGAAATCCCTATTAGAAATTTGAGGTTTTAATCTCTCCTCTTGACAACTCAGCTTTTTCTGACAACATTTTCTGAATCAAATGAGCTTCAGCGTGCCTGTGAATTTTTATTTGTTCCTTAAACCATCTTTTTCATAATGCTGTATGACTTCATCTGTGAGGATGTAGGAATAAATTCAGACTCTTATACTATGTAGATGTGTGCAAAAAATCTAAGTTATTCTATGAATGTCTAAAAATTAAGGCTTATTTTATATGAAAACACTGTCATTTTCTTAGTAAAATGTCTTAAGGGACACATGTTGGTGTACCTATAGCTATGCAATGTTAATCTTTCAACATGTGTATAATGCATCTCTTTACAGGGAGCTATTAAGAAACTAAGGTAATTAATATTGTGCTTGCACAGAAAGAGGAATATAATTTTTATTTAGTCACATTTGTGCACTGTCTATGTTGTTTGCTGCTTGAAGTAGGGAAAAATAACATGAAATTCCTTTTGCATTTGGATTTTCCCATTGATTCTTCTTGCCTGAAGACACACACCTCTTCTTCATCTCTGAGCTCAATAAGGGGGCACTTGGTTATTTAATCCTTAAATCGTCAGCCAAGCTTCTCAGATTTTCATAAACTGAGGTCTAAAGGTAATCTACCCAACAGACCTATTTATAGACAAAAATGTGTCTTTTTCTAACACCAGTAATAATCATATGGTAATAAGTAGTAAGACTATAAAAGATAAGATGTCAAGATAATACAGTTTTTTACATGCTCACAGGCTGTTGTCACAGATTAGCACAGCTTGGGGTTTTAGTTAAGGGAAAAAAAAATTCCACCAGCCACTGTGGTGCTGTGTTTTCCCATTCCTTTACTTGCTAAATTGCCTGCCCTCCCCACATCGTCCTCCCTCCCCCGCCCCTATTCCTAGCCACTCCCTCAGGTTCTCCCCATTTGTTCTGTACCCTAATCCCACCCATGTACCGCCCCTGTGCTCTGGGACCATCAGTCCATGTGCTCTCTCCGCCCCCCTCATCACCACATGTAATCCAGTCCTATGCCACGTGACTTCCTCTCTGCCTTGGGGAATCGGCTGTGCTGGTCCTCTCTGCCTTGGGCATCCAGCCGGTCACCACATGGCTCTCTCTGCCTCTGAGACCCACATGAACAAACATCCTCTGAGGTCCCCACGCAGGGAGCCTTCTCGCCTCCTTTATCACCACCTGTTATGGAGCTGACAGCTGCCGGAGCCGTGCGGGGCAGGCAGCCCCGCTGCGCTCTCTGGGAAGGTCTGTGGCTTGCCTACCATCAAAAGAAACTACAAACCACAACAAGCCATGGAAGTGATGTTTTTTGCAAGGGACTGTTGTAACTTCCTTCAGACCTGATTGACTAATCAATTGGCTAATTTGAATATTGACAACTCTGTTAAGCCACTTAAGAAGCTGCACACATCTCTGTAAAAAGCACATTTAAATACGAACAAGCCCGGGAATCGCTCTCTTGCTTCTGGTCCTTGGACAGGTAACTGAGGGCGCGCTCGGCCCAACGGGCTGGGCTGGGCTGGGCCTGGCCGCTGGGCCTGGCGGGGGCGGGCCACGGCCTGTGGCTCCGTGTGGGCTGGCCCCTCTCAGCGCGGCTTGGCAAGATCGTGGCCACTCAGCTAAACATCTCAGCCACTCCTGCTCCATTAGAGCAGCTCCACGACTCCGTGTTGGCCAGATGGCCCCCCCCTCCACACTGGTGCAGCTGCCAAAATGAAACTTTAACCTGAGATCAAAGGCCCGGGTAAGATTAACCCCTTTAGTGCTGTAAGTTCCCCAGAAGAGATGAAACCTGCAGACATCAATCCTCTCCCAGGTCAGAGGAAAGGAAAAGGCAAGGGCACATGAATAGACACCATGGTAGTGACACCAAAGTCAGTGAAGAAGGAAGAGCTGAAGCCCAGAGAGAGGAGACAGAGGAGATGCTTCAAACCTAGGAGCTGAAATTCTTTTGTAAAGCTATGGTGATGAACTATGATACATCAGAGAACCCTTTTGTAATTTCATTGAAAAAGCATGGGAAGTGGAGTGTTCAAACTGCAGCCACGAGCAAAAGCGCCTGTGCTGAAATAAGAAAATGTTGAAGTAGCTGTGATCCAATGAGAAGCTTGAACAGAGAGAGATAGTGATGAAGACTCTTGCTCCCACCAAGAAGACTTCTGTTCCTAGAGATGAAGATGATCTCAGAGATAGATGAAGAGAACCTTTGCTTCTGAACAGCTCATCCTTAAAATGGTACCCCATTGGCTAAGATTGAATCCTTGAAACCAGTTGTGGGGAAAGCTGTAAGTTGAGGGAAGGGACTTTCACATGCAAGCAGAGAACCACCGCAGGCGGCTGTTTGTTGTGGCATTGAGGCCATGAGAAAACAGTTTCTTGTGGAAAAATGGCTATAACAAGGCAAGAGAGACTCCTCTCCCTAAGTGAACTGATGAAAGACTATTATAGAAGTGATAAACTGACTGAAGTAATCCCAAAAATATGTTATGTTTAAAAGTGGGAGGAGAAGTGGGTGTTCTGAAGATTTATTCTGATTTATTCTGACCCTTATTATTCTTTTTTTTAAACTCTGTTAATAAACTTCTTTATATTCTTTAAAGTTTAGAGCATGCTTTGCATTCCTCCTAATTCTTATCTCACAGAAGATAAAAAATGTAAACAAACCACTACAGCTATGTATTTCAAAGTAACTAAAAGGAAACACAACAAACTCGGTGGTCTGGTTTCTTTTTTTTTTTTTTAAATCTTATTTTACTGATACTTTTTACATGGGCATTGATTTGGAGAATCAGTCTGCAAATACTACATCTGCACAGACATAGGTTTGTGAGGCTATATCTTTCTCTCTGAAATTTTTGATGATTTCATTTTCTTTGGATGTTGTTCTAATATCACAGAAAGAGGAATTTTACTGAAAGAATTGTCAGTGGTAACAGACAAACACTTCTGTTTTCCTGTAAATTTTTCAGTCAAGAAAGACTGAAAAGCAAAAATGAAACTAGTTAAAGTCTTTGATTTTCAACTATTAGAATATTTTTTA
Organism: Platysteira castanea; assembly: GCA_013397175.1. Lineage (NCBI taxonomy): Eukaryota > Metazoa > Chordata > Aves > Passeriformes > Platysteira > Platysteira castanea. The sequence continues at coordinate 78,944 of VYXC01006782.1, read as the reverse complement.
TACTTATGTTTTCCTTCCTCCAATCCCCAAACCTGCTTAATTTTAGTTGGCTAAGAGATGTTCTCTGAAGAATCATTTGCAGAGTTGACTAAATTCACTGCTGTGAGCAATGTGACAGTCTGTTAGGGAAGAAAGGCATTTGCCATCATGCTGATGTCAGAGTGTGACTGATTTGGTTGCACAAGATTTTGCCTAATGAAGTTTTAACTGTCTGAAGAGAAAATAAACCCTCTCCCAAAGTAGTGAAGAAATGCTGTCTGTACCACCACAAAAATATTTGGGAATAACTGTTTATTTTGCAAAACAAAACAATCTTTTCCTTAATGTGTAAAGTCTAATTTTTTCCTTAGATGTGTATCAGAACTTAATTATGAGTTGCATTAAACTGTTTGACAAAGAAATGAGTTATAGTCTGATCAGACAAATCACTATAGTTTGTGTGTGTTTATTTTCTTGTTTTTAACTTAATAGCAAACTTTGAAATATTTTCATAAGAAAAGGCTTGTTTCAAGGAAGAACAGAATTTTAGTACGTATTGTTAGTGAGTTTTCAATCAAGAAGAAATTGAGACACACCAAATTTTGAACTGTGTTGGGGTTTTGGTTGTTTTTTCTTTAACCTAATTCTTTCTTAGCAGTTTTATTACCTTGCTGTCAAGATTAGAGAAGCTAGAGGACTTTTGGTCTTATGGACGTATTCAGGTAACTTTAATTCTGAGCAGATACTGAATACAATATATATAAATTTAAGACTACTTCATAGCTTTCAGAGTTAAATCCTTAACTAAACACAAGTTCCATTAGGTAGAACTAATGGAAAAGGTGGTTATTAAACACTTCTGTGATGCACTGATGACATAGTATTCTTAGACTGACTCAGAATAGAGAACTTCAGTGTTGTAATGTAGTGACACTATTCACCTGTACACAGTTGCAGTACTTGAGGAATATAAGAAATTATTAGGAGAACCTTAATCTTTGTCTCTCCACAACAAAAGGACTCACTGAGCCTGATACATTGAGAAGTGTCTGCATCTATGCTGGGCACCTGCAGCGCTGTCTTCAACAACCACACGTTGTTGTTCCATGCACCTGCCACTATCAAGGCCATCTGTGACCACAGCACCAGATGGGATCCATACCAATTGCTGAGTTTAAAAAAATCAAGTTCATAAATTATGAAGATCCTTAAGATAAAATCTTGAAATGGCAATCTTATACTTATTGATGGCTGGGGAATAACACATTCATGTTTTATACATAGATGTATGAAGCAGTGTAACAAGGAATATGGCTTTGTGTCATATGGGAATATAAGGCCAGCTCTGCTCACTGCAGTTTGATTGCAAGCAGTAAAAGGTGGCACATTTTGTGCACCTTTGCATGCATTTTTAAACATGTTTTGCAAAATACTTTATCATTTGAAACTGCTAGCTTAGCTTGGCATAGCTGGTGGCTATCTTGTCACATTGCATTACTCCCAAATCAAAGAAAGACTGTTCACAAAGATGTAGAAAAATGAAAGGGAGATACAGTTCAGTCAAAATACAAAACAATTCTTGTTATCTCTCTGCTTGCTATTTTAAATATTTTCAGGCAAATACTTACAGGTAAACATGAGCATATACTACTCATTTTTTTTCCTTTTTGCTTTGAGTATGTAGTTCTGGTACAGTACAGATAAAGTCAGATGTAACATCATTTAAAATATAATCATTTGTCCCAGCAATAAAATCCATGTCAACTCAGATAAATGCCTAATCTTCTCTGTGGTAAATGGAAAGAAGCCCAAATCCTAGGCAACCAAAAATATATATGCATGTTTGTCTGAGCACATATTTTGTCTCTGTACTTTCTCTCTGGTGTGGTGAGAAAATTAGATGTTTCCATCTATTGTAGATAGAAGCTTAGCATTTTTTAATGTAAAATACATTAAATATATTTAAATCAGAATAACATAATTCCATCCTTAGGCAAGATTTAGAATTTTGTAAGCCTGCACTCCCTTGCTCCTCTGACTTTTACATTCCTGTCTGCATATTAGCTGAACAACAGGAATGAGGGAGAATGTAGCCCATTTAAACCCAAATACAGATAGTTGCTAAAAGCCAGTTTGAAGAAAGAGATGGAAGATGTCAGTGGATGCTCCCCTTGAAGAACTCCCAATGCATCTCACTCCTTTTGATTTGGTCAGGCTTTTAAGTTGGGTCTGTTATGCTCAATCCCCATATGAGCTCTGTTATCACTACATACCTTGCTCTGGTCATGGGTCCTGTGAATCCAGGTTCCAGTCCACAGACATGGTTCTTGTCTGAACCTTGGCACTGCCCTGTCACCACAGCCTTGCCAAGAAATCACTGTCCTCCAGACTAGCCCTTGTCAATGCCCTCAGCCCAGTTCCATCCCTATTCCCTTGCTAGACGCTGTGGGATAGGTGCCCTGGAGTGAGGACCTACCACAGCTGCCCTTAGTGACTGCCCCCAAGGCCCTTGCAGTGCCCTGACAAAGATGTTCCCAGGTATGTTCACACAAGATGGTAGTCTACATTTCCAAACCAAGGAGATAGCAATCCGGGTTCTGAGCCCAAGCAATTCAGAGACCTTTTCAGCTGAGATGCTTTTGGGTTTTATTGGTTTTTGACTAGCTCTGCCAGCTTCTCCAACTACTCCAAGCTGATATTAATATAAGCTTAGGCACTATCTTACCTGTAGATATTCACACAGGTGTTTTTATTATTAAGCTGAATTCCAGTTTTCTATTGTAAACAACTGAATCTGGAACTGACTAAACCTTTAAAAGCAGTGACAGAAGACAGAATGTGAAGTTCCTTCTTTCTGAGGAAGACACAGAGTCAAGGAATTCCTTAAATTTTTTGGCAAGTTGTTCTTGTGAACCTTATAACAAGGATATTGCTCAAATGGTAAGAAACACCATGGTTTTAGAGTTTTAACTTGCAGTTTTCAAGTGGCCTAAATTCAGTTGCTCCTAAGTAGATATCTAGGCTTACTTCAAGGTGGTGTTCACATGTGTTTGGTGAAAGCTCAACATGGATGTCTAAGGTAATCTCTAACATCCCAAATGGCAACAGTGTTTATGAGTGGAAAACTTCTTCTCTGCAACCATGGAATATTCTGCATGCTCGGGTGATGCTTCCTCTGAAGAATCAAGAGGATAACTATCACTCTGTGGATCACTAAGTTCTCCTATTTCCCCAAGTCCTAACTGTTTACAGTTTACATGATTACAAGGGAGAATTGGGAGAGTACGTTTTCCCTCTGGAGTACTAAAGTCTGAGCAATATAAATAATGTGCTTTGTAGTTTGCAAAAAGAGGAAAATTATTTCTAACATTAAATTTCAAGTATGATAATTTTCTACCTAATTTGTTTGAGGTGAACATCCTCTGTAGAAAACTGAAGTACTGTAAGATGAAGTGAGAAATGTGCTACAGAACTACTTGCAAGATATCTAATAGTACTTAGTACAACTTTCAAACTATAAATTTCCAACAATAAAATCATGTGTTTAAGCTGGTACTACTAAACCATAGTTCACTGTTACTTAAGTAATTTCTACTTACATCGAAAAGGCTTGCTCATTGCTTGATACTACTATAGCTGCTACCACAGCTACAACAGACTTCAGTCTTTACTGTCCTATAGGTATTCATATTGTCTGTCTGGAATATTTTCTTGTAACTTCATTAATCTCTGTATGAAGACATTTGGATGACTTCTTTTAGTGCCTTTGAAATCATAGTCACTTTTTAATGACTTTTTTTGAGACTAAAGGAGATTATGGAACATGTTACAGTAAGCTCCTATGCTAAGAGGGTCTTGAATAATTTGAAAAACTCGGAATTGTTAATTAAAGTTCTAAATCTTTGGTTACTGCAGAATGGCTGTTTCCTTCAAAGAAAGCAATACCAAGCCAAAGAGGCACAGGACTGCAATGTCAATTTATTCCAGTCAATAAAGTTTTGAGGTATATACTCTGGCAAGGGGAAAAACAAACAAGCCCTTATTTTTAGCAAGGGTACTATACAATGAATCATTTCTAGATCTGCCTGTTAGGATCTGCTTATTAAGAGATGCCTCTATCCAAATTAAGGTGCAAATGAAACCATATGCCAAAGCCAATCGTACAGATTTTATTTAATGGTAAATATAAGAGGAGGAGAGAGAGGCAGAGAGACAGAGAGGAGAATAGAAAGGGGGGGGGGGGGGGGAAAGGAAGAGAAAGAAAGTAAAAGAGAATTAAAGAAAGAGAGATAAAGCGATATTAAGCAAAAGATACCACCACCACATGGATTCTTGCAACATCCCGCTGGTCCTTCACCCTGATCTGTTCAGTGGTGGGGGCTCCCAAATGTTCTTCAGGAAGTACCACTTTTATACAGTCCAAGTACTGGATATCCATGAGGCATAGGTGCCATTCCCATAACTTGGAATGGCATCTGTGTAAGCAGCTGCTTCCTTTGTCAAAATTTGCTGTGGTGGGGATTTTTGTCCAGATAGGTCACCCAAAATTGCCTCACCAGGCCTGCAATCTTCCTATTGTTGTATCAGCACTTTTCCCAGGCTGCACAGTGGAATCTTATCCAGTGTGCTGATTCCAAACCTTCACCTCTGTTTAGGTCTGGAATTAATGCCTTCCCATGTGTCATCTCTGCTTATCTTAAGTTTCTGTTATGGGTACTTGCTTTTTTGACAGGGTTTGAGACAGTCCATTGTTCTCTTTAAGTCCTCACACTACCTGCTTTGCAATGCGTTTGGCTTTGGGGATGCCTGGAGGTCTCTTACCTTTCACAGAATATACTTATTCCATGGAAATACATAGAAATGAAATGAATTTAGTGAAGAGGAAAAAAAAGGGCAGGAAATTGTGTCAAACCAGCTTTGCTTAAAATGTATAAACACTGGAGTTTTCACATACTTGCTTTCATTTGAAGGACAGGCCATCAATAAGTTAAGACCTAATAAATTTTAGATAATTTAATCAAAGATATTTTAGAGTTTAAGCTAACATATAAAGTATCTCCTAAACATAGTTTAGCTCTAAAAATAATTGTAGCTAAGTAACACTGAACTCAACCTAATTTTAATTCATATAGGTATTTAGCAATAATAAACATTTAGAACACAGAAAAGAACTTTTATTTTGTGAGGGTGCATATATGTATATATATAGACTTATATACATATATATGTATGTATGTACACATAAATATATATATATACACATATATATACATATATACACAATATACATTGTATATATGTACTAACAAAACTAGATGTGTACAGTTGGCTGAACTGCAAATTATGTGGATTATGTACTAACTGCAATTTATCAAAAGAAGCAGAAATTTCAGCAGATATTTATTTACTCTCTTCACAGTTTTTCTAGTCAATGACAACCACATCATGCTGGAGGTAACTTTCCACTGGAATCAGAAATGAGCACTGTTATGCTAACCTATGCTAGTTTACTCTGTATAGACTGTTGAAACGCTGATTGTCAAATACTTTCTTTTTATGTTCTGTTTTCCACTTTTGAGGTACAATTATTCAGAATTTTTTAAAAATTCCTTGTGTGAGTGTTCTAAAATTTTGTGGGGCTATTGAAGTCAGTCAAAGTAGGTTGATTGACATTTTGAGTTCATATTTTTGTAGGTAAAGTCTAAACTACCATTGTAAAATAGGTATTTTTCAAATATTATCTCTCTTTTTTAATTAGTATCATTGCTGAGTTTTCTTCCCCTGCGATGGGTTAGTTTTGGCCAACAGTCAAACACTCACCCAGATGCTCACTCATTCTCCCTCCTTGGTTGTAGAGGGGGAGAAATTGAGATGTGAAAACTCATACATTGAGATAAAGATAAGGAGGTGGCTTACAAATTATTATCGCAGGCAAAACATATTTGACTTGAAGAAAAATGATTCAATTTAACTCTGACTAAAATAGATTTGGGTCATGAGAAACAAAGGTGAACGTTAAAATAACAACTTTCCAAATATCCTCTTACCTCTTCCAGGATCAACTTCACTCTTTTATTCCACATGACTCTGCCTCCACCCAGAGGTGCAGGGGGGCCTGGGAAGCTACAGTCAGCATACAGTAGTTTTTCTCTGTTTTTTTTTAGATGTCGTGGTTTAAACTCAGACAACGACTAATACACACGGAGCCATTTGCTCAGTCTTCCAGCTGGTGGGATGGGAGAGAGAATCAGAAGCATAAAAGTGAGAAAACTCGTGGGTTGAAATAAAGACAGTTTAATAGGTAAAGCAAAAGCTGTGCATGTAAACTAAGCAAAACAAGAAATTAATTTCCCACTTCATATCACCAGGCAGGCTTTTAGCCATCTTCAGTAAATACTGGCTCCATCGTGTGTAACAGTGACTTGGGAAGAAAAACACCATCACTCTGAACATCTACCCTCTTCCTTTTCCTTCTTGCCCCAGCTTTATATGCTGAGAATGATGTGTATGGTGTGAGATATCCCAGGGGTCAGTTGGGGTCAGCTGTCCCAGCTATGTCATCTCTCAACTCCTTGTGCACTCTCAGTCTCCTTGCTGGTGGGATGGGGTGAGAAGCTGAAAAGGCCCTGATGCTGTGAAAAAATGGCTCAGCACTAACAAAAATATTTCAATATTATCAACACTGTTTTCAGGGCGAATTCCAATCCCAGCCTTGTACTAGCTACTGTGAATAAAATTACCCCAGGCAAAACCAACACATTATCTCATACTTTTCCCCTTCTCTGGCACTAGCTTTCCATGGGCCACAGTTCCTTCAAGAATATCCACCCACCTGCTCTGCTGTGGCATTTTCCGTGGACTGCAGTGTAGGTATGTGGTTAGTCATGGTCCCCCATGAGCTGCAGGGGGACAACCTGCTCCACTGCAGGCTTCTCCATGGTCTTCTCCAATGCCTGAAGCACCTTCTCCTACTATGACTTTGGTGTGTTCTCTGTTGTTTCTCACTCTACTTGTTCTTTCTGGTGACATTGTTTAAATGTATTTTCCCAGAGGTGCCAACAGTTTGGCTGAAGTGCTCAGCTGGGCCTTGCAAGCCATCTCGAGGCGTCTGTGTCCAGCATGGGGAAGTCCTGGCCTTTACTCAGAGACACCAGTTTGTAGATTCTCCCTACCAGCACCTGGTAACTTAAATCTAATACACTTCCCTGAGTTAACATAGTATGATAAATATTAGTGAATTTATAGAAGTTTTTAGGCTTCCAGTTCATGTAAAATAAAAATTACTTGAACATTGTCAAGGAAGATGCAAATCATTTGGATGAAAGTAAATAAAAAATGCTGCCAGTATCTCTAACCACATAAGTATAAACTACCCCCTTTCTAAGATGCAGTTTGCATTTTACCCTCTTCCACAGGAATCTTCCAGCTTAGGAGCAGGACGCAGAAGCTTATCTATGTGTTTTCCCCAGTGTCCTTGTTACTGCTCCTACGAACTGCTTACAGGGACAAGTTGATGTTTTTTGGACTTGACATGAAGCTATATGATATATAATAAAAACTAAATCTGAAAAAGTCTTTGGTCTGGACAAATTGCTGAAATGTTCCAGAATCCATCACAATGGATGACCCTATGACAGAAATAGTGAGTCCAAACAAGAGTTTAAAAGAAATGCTTGTTGAATATTTTGAAATTCTTAAAGCACAACATAGGTGGAAGAAGCACAGCTGATTCCTGTAATCATAAATGGAAATAATAGAGGATGTGATACGTAAATTAGAAACTCAATTGTGTGAATTAGGCTTATTATCTATCTGCAAATCAATACTTCCTTAGAAAGGATATTTGGGAAAGCAACAGCTCTGGGCTAACAATACTAGAATATTCACAGAGCTCCAGGGATTTTCATGCTGCAGAAGAGGTCTGATTATGATAGATGCAATATTCCTATGTGGGCTTTCAGATAACATTTTTAAGCATTTTTGCTGCTTGAGTATCTATCTATCTATCTATCTATCTATCTATCTATCTATCTATCTATCTATCTATCTATCTATCTTATCTATCTATCTGTTTCTGACATTGGTATATTGCAGTTGGGACCACATTGTTGTCTTGCTTTCCATTTTGTGTGTGAGTGTAAAAGTAGTCCCATCTTTGTAACTTTCTTATTTCAAGCAGAATTCAGCTTTCAGAAGCCAGGAGCAAATCTGACTCAGTAGTAATCACTGAAGATCAAAATTCGAAGTCCAGATTGGGAGCAAATAGACATCTTGGTGTTTAGTTGAAGTGTAAAAATCCTGTTTCTATATTCACTGGTATCCATATACATATTAGGTGTCATAGATATCTACATTGACTACCATGAAACCCTCCAAACTAGAAATATTTTAATTCTTGCCTACTTTGTTTTATCTTTTGTGTAACTTTCTACAGTGCAGTGTAACATATAAGGCAAGATAAATTTCCTTAGCCAAAAATAGTGAGAGGAATAATAAATAGCTATTCGATATAAAACTAATTATCCTTTAAAAAAAATTTGGCATTTTCTGAAATAAAAAACACTTGTTTGGTAAAATGTCTAAACAGTTCTGATATTCTGTGTGTGTTCTGAAAGCTGTGGTGTTGTAGGAGGAACTGTTGACCTTGTCGTGTGCACACTAAGCAGCTGAGTCTACAACATAGCTCTAAGCTTGTATTTCCTTTGAAAATTCAGCAGACTCTGAACTGGTCAAGTTTCCATAAATTCCTATACTTCATGTTAGACAGTGTGTACACCAAAGGTGAGGAAATGAAACAGCATCCTCACGGTTAGCCTGGACACATCTGGAGAGTAAACAACACTTAAAAAGTAATAAATAATTAAGTCCGCAATTCTCTTCCTATTTCTCTGTTTTGTACTCCATGGAAGAGTCTGTAATGCTGTTTTAATATAATTTGCTCTGACTTACTCTCCAAAATATTATCTCTTGGGTCCATATGTTCTCCTATTTCAAACTCCATTCCCCAGTCCATGGCCATTTAAAAACCTCCATCTTGAAAACCAACTGTGTTGCCAACTCCCTTTTGTTTATATGCAAATAGATGTTGAATAAAACTATATTCATTTTTTGTGTTATTCTAAACTATCAGGGGCCTTGTTAAATGTGGGTTCAGGAGCTGGAAAAACAGGAAAGAAGCCAGCAACTGAAAGCTGGTGAGTTTGCTTTTATTGCTGCTTCACTACTGATTCCGGCTTCTCCTTCTGTTTCCTTGGAAACAGATACTGGGCAAGCGAAAACAAGGTAAGGGTTTTAAAATATTGACTTTAAAATCTGCTGCTTATTCTGTTTCTGTTGGATCCTGCTCTATGGAACAAGAATGAAAATACTTTGCAAACCACCACTGTATGGTAACATGCCTATCGCTCCTGCAGCACAGGTACCAGAGAGATCTTTGGTGTGTCCTTTTGCCTTGTTTGCTTATATCTTTCCAAACCACAACTGTATTATTAAAAAGAGAGAAAGAGAAGCGCATGGGAAAACAGCCAAAGCCAACATCAGAGTGCAAGACCTCTCTGTCAGATTCAGCTGCTGTATGAACAACGCAATTGCCACTGTAGAAGAATTGCACACAGGCACTTGGAGGCGCTAGTTTCTGACACACTGAAGTGAACAACGTTTCAACTGCATCATTACCAGAAACATCAGAACAAAGCCAGAAACTCAAAAAACTTATTCTTCTGTAATACAAGAAAACAGATCCTTAAAATATGCACTTTAAAATATTAGATACATTTCTTTCACCTGAGATCAGTGTGATTGGAGAACAATAAATGCTTTAGTGTTTCAGTTCTGTTATTGAAATAGAGATATGATTATCTGGAACTTATCTGAACACGGATTCAACAGCTCTAACCAGAGAACCTGCAATAAACAAAATTTTTAACATTTTTGGTTTTAATCCCTATCAGAAATAGTGGAACAAGATTATTTTTGACAATAGTTTAACTCCTGGCCAGAACTAAAACCACATTCTGCTAAAAAGGGGTACATTTAGTTTAAATATATTGAAATATTCATTTTTGTGATAAAACATGAACAAGTTGATGCTCATGCTTGGGGAAGCTGATTTTATTTTTAGGTGTGTAGACTTGTATGTGCCAATTATAAGTTGACAGATATCCATCTTATTGACATTTCATTTAAGATGATCTTTTTAGAAGGACATAAAGGCGAATCACCTGCTGCTTTATAGCAAGTAAGGTTGGAATCTTGAGGACAATGCTTGACAGTGGAGGACAGCCTTTCCCGTATAAGCTGTGTTAGGGGAGAGTGTGAACTCTGATAAGTATTTTTTTTTACACATAGCATAAGTTGCTGCTACATAAGTGTACAGCATATTTACCTACCAGAGAGGATTGCTCAGGCTAGCAAAAACAGGAGACGAGAGATCTCCTGCTCTGACCTCTGTGCCTATGCTAAGTTGTTTCTAGGTGACTTTTATCATGCAGGATCCATTTGGATTTTTTTTTTTTAATATGCACTTGTCCATACTGTTTTTTTCAAGTTTAGGTTTTGGTTTTGCCTTTATCTTTCTTTACAATAATTTCACAGTGCTACAAATCACCAGTTGCATAGTAAGTCAGTTTAATCTATCAATTTCAATGTTCCTTAGGAGGTGAGAGGACTTTAGTGCTTTAGATGGGCTGTTGGTTGAAAGAGGCAACACAGTAGAAGATCTTGCATTAAAAGGCATGATAGTGTAAGTATATGAGACCGTGAAACAAAAAAAAGTTCATGAAATGCAAGTAAAAAAGCTTGTCTGATTATCCTTGTGATACCAACACTACTACTTCAGAAAATTCAAGCCCCCTTGAGGAGCTGAGCAGCATTCTTTACAGAAAGGGTACAAGCAATTACTAAAGTATGCTACATTCCTCAGCTGAGTGTTTGCTTTATTTTGTTTTTTTCATACGCAATATAGTAAAGTGCAATACGGCAAGATTTCTTTTATCTCAATTATTTTCCTTGAGTATCTGTCTTAAAAAGAAATGTGAGCCTGAATTTTCTAGTCTCAAGATGGTCCTTTGATCATGAGTATTACTCCTTTAGTCATCTATGTCACCAATATCAGTTTCTACTCTCATCAGAATATAGGGAGAAAAAAAAGAGCCCCGATGAAAGCTAATGTTGACAGAAAATCTTAGAAACACTTCTGACAATGGCATTTTTAATAAACAATTCCAAGATATATTTTGGGAGCAAAACCCCAAGGTGCTTAGAACTGTCTGACAAAGCTTAGATATATTCTCACTGTCTTCTGTTTCTGAAATAGTTTTGCATTCTTAAGGACAGCTTCTCTGTCTGTTTCAGATTTTAACTTGCATATCCAGGAGGAACATGAAAATAAGGTGCTGGATTGAGCACAATGTTCTGGAGGTTAACTTTACCTCATCCATGAAGTCTTCTTGAAACTATGTGCTTGTTTCCACTGTTAACCTGCTCTGTTCCTCTTCTGAAATAATGCTTCTTTATTCTTTAGGCCAAAAAGTTAAATTACCTTGACTTACGTTTCCTGTTCTTGTTCGACTCTCAGTAGTTAAATACACCCCTTTGTGGTATTTCGATCCACAGATCCATATTTTCAGTACTATTAAAATAGATCTTGGTTCAGGAAAGTGGGATTTGGGTTTGAAGTCCCTTTTTTTTCTTGGAAAGCAGGTCACTGAGCTAGAAATCATACTTTTACAGTGATAAAAAAGCATGTTTTAAAATTCATACCAGACTCTAACAGCACCTAAGACCAAGAACACTTCAAATGGGAAACAACAGCATTCAGAACTAATGGAGAGAGCTACAATAGCCAGATGGAAGGGCAATGATACAGTTCTCCAGCAATGACTGAATTTATATCACGAAACAAAAGTCTTCCATTTTTATTACTCTTGTGGATGTAAAAACATTAATCAAGTGTTTGATAGCTTTGGGCACAACCACTGTGTTAATGTTCTGCCTAAGACCTGCAACTTTTATTGATATCACACGAGCTGCAGATCTGGACATGTTCATCTGATCTAGAATTAACTTCAAATGTAAAAGATGGTTGACTAAATAGCACTGAGGCATAATAGTTAAAGTACACTTGTCATATTCAATGTAAGTTCTGAAAACAACAAATAGATACTTGTAAAAACTTGTCATTTGTATGCTACTGCATGATGATAAAATGCATGGTGTTTTAGGTGCCTCTTGTCAACAGGATATAATTAACTGTGGCTACATTTAGGTAGTGTTTTTCCTGAGAAGATCAACAGCTCTGATTCTCTCTGCAGGGAGTGTGTTTGTTTAGAAAGATTCTTAGCTTTTCTGAAACTCTGTCATCTGGTTCTCTCCAGGGGTTTCAAAGCAATCATCCCCCTATTCCAAGACCCAGTAACAAACCCCAAACACAACATACCAAAAATTAACACCTGCACAAACTCACTGAAACATATTTGGGGTTTTCTACTTGTAAAAGCATCTTCTGTTTAATGCAGTTTAATCCTAGGCTTTGTTTTCTGATTACCATTCTCTAGTTCATGCTGAAGCAAAATTAATAATCTCTGTGTGAGAATATTTTGTGTTAAGGTGAAATCCAACTGGGGAGAAAAAGCTGTGTTTTTTTCTTTGTTCTCTCAGTACTGATAATATGCATAGTGAATAATAAAATTGTCACATTCCTCAATGCGGTATATTTCATGATTATTAAGATATCTGACAACTAAAGGCATACCTAGATTTGAGGCTTTGCAGGTTTGTAATGATAAAACAAATCTTAGTGAGTATGATGCTGCTTTAGACACTGCACCTCTATGTATGTTTTTTAAAGTCTGTTTTTATTCTGGAACTCAAGGGGACACATTTAGTCACATTTAACACATCCCACTGTTTTCAACAGCCCAAAAGTCAGCCTCAAAGTGGAATTAGTGTGTGCTGGAGCTCCACTGTTTAACTCAAATAAAACACCCTTTTTTTCTAGTTTTCCATCACTGAATGAAAATCTCCCTTGGAAGAAGTGAAAAGGAGCTCAGTATTTAAAAAAGGCTAACTTTGAATTCACAAGGTTTGGTTCCCTGTGCTCCCATGATGGTTGTGAGCAACACAGGTTTCTGCAGAGAGTGATTTAGGACATTTATTTAATGTAAAGTAGTTTGAACAGCCCACTCCAAATTTTGTATCTCTGCATTATCTCTGAAGCCAAACTTTCTAAAGCTCTGTGAAGCCGTTCTAAAGCTCTGTGAAGCCATAATGATTACATCCTTGATTTCCATTAATCATTTTGCTTTATCAGCTTAAGAAAAAACCCCAAAGGAAACACCCCATATTTCAGATGCTGAACATTATTTTCAGATTTTTAATTAATGAAGAAAACATTTGTACAATCTAAGTAGATACCATGTGCTCCACTGATGTTTTTGTAAAAGGCTTGTAAACATATTTTACAAAACTATTCTGCACTTTTATTTCTTTAAATCACTGCTTTGCAAATATTTTTATTTTTTCTATTGTTATCACAAAATAGCATTAGAATTTAAAGCACTTTTTTTCAATACTCAAAAAATAATTACCTTGCTACTTCCCTAAGAGACTCTGTAAAGGTCACAATCCTTCCTCCTTAGCATCTTCTCATCAGGAATCTTCAAAAAAAATAGACATTCATTTAACCAGTGGAGCCAAAGACACATAAAATAGGCTTTTGGAGAACTATTTTTGATTCTTGTAAGATTATAATAGCTTCCCAGCAGAAATGTTATTTATTAACATAGAGAATGTAGTCAATTGCAATTTGCAAGTAACAGTATCAGCAACTTGCTCTCAGGAGAATCTACCTTTCACCCAAAGGTACAGAGAATAGCTACTGTGTCACCAGTTTTATAATTTCATTGTACTCTACATGAATGCTAAGGAGCTAACAATGAGTTTGAAGAGTTTTCAACATTTTCCTATTGTTACTTACTTTTTCTCAAGGAGTTGCATTTTTATCTTGCAACTATCTTAATGCCGTATTATAACATCTAATTTTTTTTATTGAAGTGTCATATTCATATTAAGAAACAGGGAAAAATTGTGTTTAATACTTTTGGAGTTTTGATGATAATTATTAAAAACATTTTTCTGCTTTTATATTGATTTGCTTTCCTAATTCTGTATGACAGTGATAACAAAATGGCAGAAGTAAATTATGCAATTTTTCCATCAGCATCACATTCGTCAGTGTTTAACAAGTTCTTACTTCTTCCAGCACATCATACTAACCTGCTTATTTTGTCTCTAAAACTTGAAGAAAGAAGCAAAAGGAAATTGGAGGACATGGATTTTTAACAAGAGAAGGTCAAACTATACAGCCTTGACAAGTCATTGCTGCTCACAATTTATTTCTGTAAGGCCATAAATTTTTGTGTTAAAAGTACTACTTTGATCATCATACTTAAAACATCAACCTCCTGTGTGTGATCTTGGGGTGCTATTAAATACTTTGAAAGTCTGCTTTTGTCGACTGACTTGATTTTTCCGGTTAAGTCTCTTAATATGAAAATATGAATGCTGCTTGTTTTTGTTCTGTCAGAACAAAAGAATGACTCACCAAAGCACTACATCATTAAAGGAGAGATTTATAGGCAAACTGATGTTACTTGAAGGAATTGTGTACTTACTAAACGTAGTTCTATAGCATTTTTCTTATTCCATATCTAATTTGTTTTCATGTCCTATATAGATATACATAGTACACTTCATATATCAATTCGCATATTGACAGAACCTTTGTTTCTTTCTCAGTAGATCCCAGTCTGGAACATTTATTAAAAATAGGTTTAGTTGCAGAGCTAATGAGATAAGGATTAAAAAATGTGAAAGGAAGAAATGTTGTCATTTTCTTTTTTGTGGCTGAGACAATACTCTTCACTAAGTGCTGCTGATAAAAAAGAGGTCCCAGCAAACTAGAAATCTTTCATTCAATACTAGTTTTCTCTCTGTACAGTTTCTGCATGGAGTATTTAATATAAAATAAAACAAAACAAAAGAAAATAAATAAATTCTAGTGGTAATAGGTAGTTTCAGAATTTATCATCTTTCCTTGAACGTATTAAAAGAATAACCTAAATTTTATTATGATTAATAATAAAGCATCTAATATTCTTAAGTATTTTATAGATATCCATACAGTCACCTAACTTCTCATTTTAATTTTATTAACTACACTATCACAAATACTTTAGAAGTCAACAGAAAAATTATACTTGAAATTTAATTGCACTGTAGTTACAAATACTTTTGGATTGGTTGTCATAGTATTTTTTGGACTATTGCTTTGACGAACAGATTTTTCTCTTACATATATTAAACTCTCTTCAGAAATCAATGTCAACATTAAACAGTAACAATATAAAAAACTTCTAATAGAAATTTTCAAGAGAAGAAGTGAACAGGTGCAAACATGACAGAATTTTGTCATAATTTAATTTTTCTTAACATATTTGCAGATAAAATATAATAATTGTTGATTGTTTTGTTTCTTGGCTCATTGGGAGTTCTTGTGAAGTTCTCATTCTCCACTTTCATCCTTAAGTAAGTTTAAAGCTTTCACGAGAGCACTGAGAAGAAATGAAAATAATGTTCAGTTCTCAAGCTTGATAGACAGTAACAGATACTGTGAGCTTAGTACTATACTGCAGCTCAGACATCATCCCTGCTTTTTAAATTTCCCATCAGTAATGCTTTGAGACATTTTTCAAAAAGTAGTCCTGCCGCAACCCTGCTCATTTCCTGTCAAGCACCTGCAGATCACAAATGAACATAAAAGACAGCATTCCACCCAGAGGAGTTTTTCACCTTGAAATGGACTTTCCCTAGTGTCATGTTACTGAAAGATCACAATTTCCTGTGTTTGCTGGGAAATGAACAGAAGTCACTGATCACAGAAACAAATCAGACTTATGCCCATGAACAAAACCAATTGAGATAATTTGGACTACATGAGAGTTTTTTGGTTTATTTAAATTTTTTTTTATTTTATTTTATTTTATTTATTCAGAAATTGGGTCATTTTACTAACTGGAAGAGCGGCCACCAGTTGTACACCACTCAACATGGCTACTTCTTGTTCTAGGCATACCAGAGAAAAACGGGTGCTGTATGTGTAGCCCTGAGTTGCAGATAAGCACGTTCATGGATTTTATGGTAGGCTTACTAATGCAATCACTCTTGAATTCATTTTAGTTGGAATCAGTCAGGGTAGCTACTGTCTAAATTATTTAAGCTAGTCCATTTCTTTTTGACTGATATAGATTAGAGGACAATTGCATACACACCTCATATAATATTTGAGGACATGAGCAGTAAATTTTTCATTTAGAAAAGGTAGAAGCAGAAGAGAATTTAGGTATGTGATAAAAACTATCAAGTACTGTGTTCTTCATCTCCATAGTCATCTATTTTGTGGGATGGAGGCTAACAGGAAAGGGAAAGTATAGGAAGAGCTCTAAAATTATGAAATAAAAACTTGCATGTACATGTAAAATTGAATGAACATGTAATGTACATTTAACTTTCCACCAATGCATGTGTCACAGTTTGCCAAAAATTAATGTGTTTCTGCTTGCTTAAACTATCCATTTTCAGGTTTAATATGATCTACCCGTGTGTCACATGAAAACTGAGTGCTCAACTACAAGAGAAGAAATACCCAATAAGTAAAAAAGGCAGGCCCCAGGGACTGGCAAGCCTGCTCTAAGTAAAATGAAACCAAAACAACAACAAAACCTAACGAAGCCACCAACAAGCCAAAACAACACCAAACACACCAAAAAGTGTTGAAGAGTGATTTTATAGTTATGGTTAAAGCATATACCAGCATATACATTCTGCAGAACGTGATCTTTCTACAGAAGAGAACAGAGCTACTCATAAAGTTGCCCCTGAATTCATTTCAGTCACCCAGACTAGTTAAATTATTTAAATTATATCATTTCATTTTTGCTCATTAGTTCATTCATATTACAGCATTCTTTAAAAATAAATAAAAAAAAATGCTGTGTGTCATTTGTCATGCTTGCTTCCAACACAAATCTTTCTTCCATGGTGTTCTTCATATTACAGATGCAGATGATAATATGCATCTCTTTTATGTATCTATGCATCCTAGAAAAGGAAATGCTTTAAGCGCCAAGCTTTAGTAAATTGAAAAAAGTAAATTTAATGGAAAAATCCAGTTGGATGTAAAGGGTAGTCCGCTGCTGTGACTATTGTTAGATTATTCCTAGAAGCGGAGTTTGTATTATTGTGGGTGGTCTGTGGTTTTCTGTGTGGTTTATTTGTTTTTTATTTATTTTTAAAATAGTCAAATAGTAACATTTAAAGAGATATGGCTTTATGGTTAAATCTCTGATATAATCCCACATAATCATGTTAATTTTCTTATTCTCTTGACTTTATGGAACCATTTTCTGACTGACTGAAAAACTAGTTAACACAAGAGTCTTTCTCTTCTTTCCTTATCATTGCTGTAAAATATTTTACTACATTAGGTCAATTATTTCCTTTTTTCCCCCCTTGAAATAAAATATAACGTAATAAGTAATAAAATTATCATAAGTATACTTATTTCTTTCTACAGTGCAATTAGATAGCAAATGATATTTAAGATACTAAATATAGAAGACAACAACCAAAATTAAAACAAAATTTCTATAGCAAATGGAAACATCTGCATTTTTTACGTATTTATTTTCTGAAAAAAATTTAATTCTAATGTTCTTCAGGTATTTTTCCCTGTGTTCATGGAATAGGCTTTCTTATTCTCCTGGGCATTATAAATGGGATCATGATCGATCCCCTGAACAATATTCTTGTGTTTTACACAAATGTCTCTGTGTATGGGGAAAGATAAGAAGCACATGGCAGCACAAAGGAGCACGTGGCAGCGCAGACCCTGGGGGGAGGAGGTGTCCCGCCGCAGGCCCTTACAGAGAGGAGCCCGCCAGAAGCTGGCAGACGGGTGAGCAGTGCGTGATCGCCCCATAGAAGGACATTTAGAAAGTCCTGATACATTATGCTGATATTTAGAAGGTCCTGTATTATGCTGATACACGCAATAGGTTGTGTAGTGAGAGTTACCATATAAGGAAATACTGTGTCTTGAAGAAGCGTATGAAACCAGCTTGTTTCCTTTGAATAAACGATTCAGATCCACGAACCAGAACGAGATTGAGATTCAGTCTGAGATTCAATCACCAACATCTGTGCATGAAATTTTTATTTGTATGACCTTAGTGTGCATTTTAGTAATGTTCCAGTTCAGTTTTTTCAGGTCATACAATGATATGTCTCTTTTCCTATACTTTTGAATTGCTCTTTATAACAAAAGGAGACTTAATTCATTATTTATTCATCCTCTTCAACAATTTCTCCGGAGTACAGCATTTCGTTTGATTGTGTATTGATTTCTTATGTGTTTTTGTGTGTGTATATAGATATTTATCTTTTTTATTCCATAGAAAATGTTATAAAATATGTCTCTTAATTGTTGGTATTGTTAGTTCCAATTTTTGAGCAAAAGCCTAGAATGTTTAGTCTGGAGAACCCCTACAAACAAGTGAAAATACGATGAAATCAGAGACATATACAAATATTGTCAAAAATACCAAGAATTATCTATTACAGTATGGAAACATTAGGGTTCTCATAGATTTGCACATTTCTGCATTCTCCGTTCTTAAGATTCTGTCATTGGTACAATTTCATCCACAGAGAATCTCAAAATGATTGTCACTGTTACCTCTGTTGGAGTAGTGCTGTAACCTAGTGCTTTGCAGTTGAAAGCAAAGACATTTCTTGTAACCTATATTTCATGAAAAAAAGAAAAAAAGGAGGAGTTTAAAAAAGCCTTCCTTCTTGTCTTTTATGGTACTCTCAGTAGTTTTCAATCCAGTTCTTTTCACTTCCCTACGGTTTCTTGAAACCCTATACTGGCCATTTAAGATGAAATTTGTCTTACTGTCATATAAAGGGTAACTGATCACGGCCAAATATCATAGACCCTCAGTCAGCTCCCTTCCCTCCCACTTTCCCTCTCTCTCTATAGGATAACTCATTTCTCCATCTTAGGTGGGGAGATAATAGAATGCAGTTGAGAAGTCTTATGGATTGAGATAAAGTAGCTAAATAAGTTAGGCTGAAACTGTGCACAGAAGCAAAGCAAAATGCAATTAATTCACAACTTACCATCAGCAGACAGGTGATTAGCCAATTCTGGACAGCAGGACCTCAGCACATGAAATGGTTACTTGGGAAGACAAATACCATAACTAAAAACATCTCCTTTTTCTCCTCTTTCCCTTTTATTGCTAAGGAAGATGCCATATGGTGTGGAATATCCCATTGTTCAGTTGGGGTCAGCTGTCCTGGCTGAGTCTCATCCCAGTTTCTAGTGCACCCCCAGCCTAACTACCTGCTGGGGAGAAGAAGGGTGGGGGGAGAGCCATGGTGCTGTAAAAGCACGATTCAGTAACAGCCAAAATACTGATACCTTGTTTTAGCCACACATCCAAAATGCAGGACCGTGCCTAGAGCTATGACAATCAGCTCCATCCCAGTCAGACCCAGTAATGTGTAAATGCATTATTGGAGCTTTACTGAGGATGGGAATGATAACAGTGCTACAACCTAAAATCATATTTATATTCTCATCTCAGGTAGTCCTCCAAATCAAAATAAAATACTAATGAAACTCCATAGAGAATAAGACATTTCACCACTGGACACATTCTTTTTTCTTTTGTATTTAAATATGATATATAACTTGCTGGCTAGGCTTTCTATCAAAAATAAAAAACACTTCCATTCATTAAAGTAGTCAACGTGGTATTTTTTCACATTGCTCTTAGGAATTATGGATTCCAAAATAATTGAAAAGAAATCAGTAGAAAATTCACACTGAGAAATCAGGAAAAAGTCTACAACTACTGTATTTTCAATGAGCTACACTTGGCATATCCTCTGCACATTTTTCAGTTTGACTAATAAGCTCAGAATTTCACTGATAGCAGAGCAACTCAATGGTATGCAAAACTTTATGCTTAGCTCTTACATAGGTATCAAGGGAAGCTCTACAAAATACAGGCAAGAATTACGAAGTTTAGATGTGGCCCAGTTTAACAAACTAATTTCCAGCATTCTAATTTAGGTGTTCTGAAAAGAATATGACAAGCAATTCCATATAATTTCTATTTAAAATTCATACTTGGCAGAATTCCACTCCACAGATCATCACACATGGCTAGAAGCAAAAGTCCTGCTTCTACCTCTCTGGAATGCTTAGGAGAAATTCAAAGTGATAAAAATGGTGAAGTAAATGAAGAACAAAACAGGAAATAAGAGTGGTTGTTATCAAGGGGGAAAATGTATTAATGGATAATTTGTGGCACTTGACCTTGTGTCAGCATTGTCTTCCAGCTCAAGCAGTTTTTTCCCTCTGTGATATTATTTCAAATAGCTTTTAATACTGAACAGTCATATCCTATCTCAGTTTTCATTTTTCTGGACTGAAAAAGCCAATTTTTAACACCTCCTCTTAAACACAAAGCTGTCCATGCTTCTGACCCTACTAGTAGCCTTTCTCTATGTTTGTCCAAGTCTTCATTAGTCTTCCTATCAGGAACAATCAAAACTGCATGTAGTGTTCCAGCTGAGGTCTTCCTAAGTCCTTATGCAATGATATTAGTTTTTGACCAGCTCTACAGAACATACTTTATGGTTTGGTTATCTGATAGGCATTTATTCCTTTTCCATAATCACACCAAACAGTCCTCTTCTAGTCACAGTAGACACAGGACTTTTGCTAATTATCTTTGTGAAGGTAAACCCCTTGAGTCAATCAGTTGAGTTTTAAATTACTAAGGGAAAGGAGAAATTCAGAAAAATAATTAACTTGACATAAAATCCTAGTAAGTATGGAATCCAACAATCCCACCACTTCACCAGCTTTCTTTTTTTTCCCCTTCCCTATAGAATCACAGCCTGTAGGTTATGAATCTACATATACATGATAATAAGTCATATCAGGAAGTACCTACAAAAGGAAGTTTCATGAGTTTGTTCTTCTCAAAGAAAAAACAGTGGGATGTAAAGAATTTATATAGTTTAAAAATCATATATACATATTTCATATTTCTAACCTTATTATTATATATATGAATAGTATACTATACATTTTATAAACATGTCTATGTATATAACTGTTTATACTCATGTGCATCTTTACATCTAACCGATCCTTCAGTTTACATCAAAAATACATTTTTCTCCACACAAACAAAAAACCAAACAAAAAGAAATCCTGTTATATACCTTCTCTCTAAAAATAGGCTGAGAAAGAGAAATTAAGGGTTGTAGGAAATGTAGTAACATTTCCTAGCTCAAAATGTGAGAGACTAAAGGCAAGATGTATACAAATTTGAAGCTTTGAAGTAGGAAGAAACTACCATGCTTTTACTTTATCTTTTTCATTAACAGAGAGAGGCAATTATAAAACACAGGAACACAGGTACTGTACTGATCAGTCCTACAGCAGACAGGTATGCAGTGATTTTATGTCTTCACCCCATTCAAGTTTCATTTCAATCTTTTATAGTTAAAACCTAAACCCTAAATCCTGGTGTTTAATCGTAAAGCATAATATTGAGACATTAGGTTTAACCACATAACTTGCTGTCTTGTTTTTCAATGTTAATCTAAATCACAAGCAGTTCAGTTGAAAAGTGAATTATTTTTAACCTGTATATTAGTCCTTCATGGTTATGTCAATGGACCAATTTCCAGTATTGCTAAAACCTGTTGGCCATTTGCAGCATAAGCATTTTTTCTGTACTCAGTGAGAGTACTCACAGGAGTTGGAGGAGTTCCAAAACAGTAAGTTGAAAGGGATATAACTTTTTTAATGGCTTTATCCAAAAGATCAGAGAGGCAATCTGCATTCCTGCTGTAGCTGTGCTGTAAGTAGGCCACAAAGCCAGCTGAGATTGTGTTATTTCTGCCTCATCAGTTAGCACCTTTGAATGAGAAGGCAGATATGATTTATGGTGGAACAGAGGCTGACAGAGCCCAGCTGGAAATGCTCTTATTATGGTAGCTGAAACGCAAAAAATTGGGTTAGTGTTGAAATGCAAAATATAATCTAGGTCATATAAACGAAGATAAGTAATTCAGTGTCGTAAAACTGACAGGCGAGAGCCCTAAAATGACATTTGTATCTTCTGTCTTTGATTAGTGATGCCACTAATACATTTTTACTGTAAAAGTATTCTCCATTCTCTCTCCTATCTGCACAGACTAAACTCAACTGCAAACAAAAATCTGTTGCTACCTGAAGGTGGTTTGATGACCTACAATAAACAAATAAGCAGTCTATCCCAGGTGAGGGTGGACAGGTGTCTGAACACATAACCTTCACTGCTGGTATTTATTGTCAATCTTGTTGGCAAAATCAGCAAACAGCACATTTCTATCATTCTAACATTTAGTACACAACATTTCTACAAAAAACAATAGCATTCAGATCTAATGGTAGAAAAAATATTTGAAAAAATCCTACTGCTTTTCCATAGACAGTAAAAATTAATCATGGTGATTGCATGGATTTGTGTATGGTTTTCTGTTTGTTTTTTTTTGTTTGGAGGTTTTGGGATAGATTTTGGGCTTGGGTTTTGGCTTTTATTTACTGTTATTCAGTTTCTTTTAAGGAGAAAAATGAAACTACTAAACTTCTGGCTCAAAATGAAAATGTCTCATGTAGTCCCATCCAGAACTAGAGTTAAATTTTGTGCGCTGGATATATCTGCAATGCATCTTTGAATTCTGAGCACATTTTGGTCCCCAATCTACTATTTACCCCGTTACCGTCTTGCATGTATGCTCTAGTGCCTTCTGTCTTGGTTGATCACTCTCTTGTGAATGTCCTGGGTGTACAGAAGCTGTGGTATGTTAACCTCAGTCTCCCTGGTGAGACTATATAAAGCTTCTCCCCTCCTTCATTCTGTTATAATATCCCCAAAAACGACTTGGGTAGAAGATCAGATACTGACATTACTGGTGCATTGACTGTTTAAAACCAAGTTTCTGGTTATAGTATAGATCAGGTAATTTGAACCAAGCAGAAATTATGAGAATGTATGTCCCGAAAGGCTCCAGAACCTAAAAAGGTGTGTTGGCAGCCATTGCAGTACCAGTTACTCTGAGATGACACAGACTATTGCAAACAAAAATCTGTTGCTACCTGAAGGTGGTTTGATGACCTACAATAAACAAATTAGCAGTCTATTGCAATCCTGAATATACTGTAACCCAGTTTCGATGGGTGAGGAGATTGAGAACACTTATACTGAGAATAGTCTCTTGCCTGGTGCTTCTGGATTTATCTTGGAAGACTGGACTTACGAATGTCCTTTTCTTTCCCACTTGAAGAAAATGTAGATCTTTGCCTTGCAAGTGTGTGCTGCATGGTAGAGGAAAGAAAAATATTAAAAAGTTACTATTATCACTCTTGATTTATTTCTTATTTTTACCCAAGAAAGGGCTGTAAAAGCATATTGGGGAAAAGTTACAGCCCTGAACAACTGAAGGTGTTTATGGTAAAAGTAGTACTGACTGAATAACAGAAAATGCCATTGAAGACGGAGGGGAAAGTGAAGTTTGAATTAAAAACATATAATTCTGTTTCATAAACCATAATCTATGTTGAATTTATTCTTTTTCTTGTAACACACAAGAAATTTGCATGGTTACAATTTCAGAACTCTCGTTTTAAACTGAAAAAATTCATTTTGAAACTGAATTTTAAATGTGTGTGCCAAAGTCTCCTATAGATGCTGGGTGAAGAGTCCACTAGCTCCTTTTGATCTCCTGTAGCACAGAAAGATGTCATCATATCCTTTGCATAGCATTACCATATCACTAGCTTGCCATTCTTAAATCTTGCTTCTTCCTGATCTACTGATATCTTATTCTATTTGTGCTCTATTTTTATCCTCTGCATCAGTTTTTCATGGTACCTATATATACTTAAAATGCTTTGTATTTCTTTTTAATTTCATCATAAGTTATCCTAATTTGAAAGGCGTTTGTCTATTTTTTTTTTTTCACTTTTCTGAAACTTGTCTTTCTTTCTCACTTTCCCTCACTTCTTCCTTACTGTTCTCTATTCCCTCCAACAGGCTTTTTTCTGCTAATTATGTCCTCTTTGCTATCTGATTTGTGCTCATTGTTTTTCTTGAATTCTTCAGTTCTTATTTTTGTCCCTGTCCTTCTAATTTCCTAGTTAGAGGAAGGTATGATGAGGCTATTTCAATATGGGAAGTTAATTATTAAAATAAAAAAAAAAGAAACTGAGGACGATTTTTTTATATCTTTGAAATTTATAAATGCCATCTTGTAAAATTTACCATATGGTAAAGACACCTTTCTTTAACAAAAAATAAAAATAAGTGGTGATTTACATAATGTAGAAATACAGTCCAGATCTTTATTTGTTAGTCAATACCTGTGGACAAAATTTTTTCTGTTTCCCATTGGACCTGTAATATAGTTAAAATGGACAGATTTACCATCAATTGTATATATCACATTTATACTATATATTAATTACACTAAAATACTCAAAATATAACCTACTATTTTTAATACTCAGTATTGAAGACCTAAAATGTACCTTGGAAGCAGTCGTGTTGGGTTATCCAATGCTAATAAAGTTTGATTTCTTTGAACTCTGTTTAAGAGGTCATGTATTATCTTATAAATTACTTATTAACTTATCTTATTCATAATGAATTGTAGAAAAATTATGTACATTAGAGCATTTCATTAGTTTTTGTTCATATTTTTGAAACATTTGAAAAAACTTAGAATTATTCCAGTTATTTTTTTAAATGAAAATCCATTAAAATCCTCTTTAAATGGTGCTTTTGGTATTCTCTCTTAAAAAATACATTGCTGAAATCAGTGATAGATTTCCTGCTGCTGGAATACATTCAGAATCTCCTATGGCAGTTTCCAATTAGAGAATAACAATTTTTATCGCCAGTGCAATGAAATCTCACTGATAGTATTAGCAACCTTCCTCACTGATAACAGTTTTTAGGGCTCTTGTTTGCTGTTTTTTTAGGGAAAGAGAATAGTGAAGGACATAAGAGTTAGAACTTGTAAAGCATAACAGCAGTAAAGATGCAGCGTGTCTCTTCTAATCTACGAAGGGATGACATGCTGTGCTTATTTTGAAGAACTGTAAAAATGGGAATTGCAATGGGAAATAGAAGAGAGAAATGGGAAAAACATACTTCAACAACTACTTACCTTAGGCTGTCATTTCTTTATAGAGAAAAGCAGCAGTAGGTCAAGATTTAATCTGAAAGTTTACAGCGATATTTTATAAAACGGACCTTTCTCTCCTCAAAGTGTATCACAGTATATTTCTCACTTTATTTCTGTGAAATCTTTGGGGTAACAGGCAGATGAGATGTATGGATACCTACCAGGATTTGATTCTCTTGAAATAAATTTCATGAAACTTTTCCATGCTACTCCTTGCCTAGCTTTGAACCTGTGCTATTTACTTCTAAATCTTGCCAGTGTCAAGGATCCGGAACCTTTGCTTCACCTGCTTAAACTAAAAGTTTTTCAGGTCTAAGTACAAAATGAAGAGTTAAGAAAAGCAGAAATTTATGTAGCTCGTGTAACACCAGACTCGATTCCAAAGCAAAATCTGACAAAATGTAAGAACTCGAGTAGGAGGGATGTATGGCACATAACCATAAGGGACGGACAGATGCCACTTTTGCAGTAGAGGGATTATCATCATAGCAGCAATTGGATTAAGATAGCATGTGTGTTTAGAAGCTCTGCTCTTCCCTGACCCCACTCCCAATCCTGCCACAGTGCACAGGGACCAATAAATTTAAAAAATTATCATAAATAATTTTTTCTGTCTTTCACAGCTTCTTTATGTTTTGACTTTAATTCTGAATAATATGTTGATTAAACTATTTTTTAAATAAATAAGGTTTTTAATGCCAGTGATTTTCTTAAAGTTCTTCTTGTATGTGTATGACTTTCCATGTCCACTGTTAGTTAAAGTATCTAATAAGCCTGAAGTCTGACACCTTTGGTGAATATGATCATACATGTAACTGCAATCACACTGACCTTTGAAATTTTAATTATATGACAGGGTCAATACTACTGAAAAGTGTTAAACTCCCTGGTTACAATGCAGCATGTACTTTCAGTCAATAGTCTTCGTACTTGTAATCCTGGGAACCTAAAACAGAGTTTACAGCATTGGCAACTCTCTACAATCCATTTTATTTTGCTAAAATATTCTTTATAAAAGGTCAGATGTGGTCTGCATAAATCCCTCCTAAAAAACCGGGTTTTTTCAGACAAAAATCCAGACCACTCACTTTCTTTCACTTACTGATCTGTATTTCTGCCAACTCCCAAATTTTCCATCAAACACAGATGTAGTAAGATATCCTAGATATACAGGCTTGCTTCTCATACTGTATCCCAACATCAGACAGCACTGCCTAAACTATTTCAAGATTTAGTAACTCTGATCATAAATAACATCACCTGCTTGCTGTTATGGCCCTATAGAAAATCTTTATGCAGTAATCTCATAAACAACCCACTTGCTCTGGATTTTGAAAGCCTGAGTTTTATGTTCTCATTTTGAGAGTAAATGGTCACAGAACTCTAACTTGCAGAGTGCCTCAGTAACTACGATACTCATTTCAGATGATATCATACTCATGTCTCTGTGATGGAGTCATAAAAGGAAGGATTATGGGTTATCTGCCTCCCTGTAAGCTTTGATATGCTCAGTTTGAAAATGTAGAGTAACTAACCATGATCCACATTCATGTAGAGGATTTATAGGAAAAAGTGAAACCTATTAGCTGTACAAACCCATCTGCAGTTTGGTTTAACTGGATTGCTTCGCAGGCAGAGCTTGTTAGTCCATATGTATGTACCACACCTAGGAAACTGGGTGGTTTGGATTTCTGAGAACTCTGCGGTCTATGAATTCTGTTCCATATCATCATACAGATAGATTGAAAAGCTATTTTAACAATCCTTTAGCATTTTTAAAATTCTATTAAGAGGGAAACTAGATCTGCTGGGTGTGCAGTCCACACATTGACTTAAAGATATTTCCTAGCAAGTCAGAGTGGTTTTCTTCTCATAAGTACCATTTTATTTGAAAAATAATAATCTATTTCACATATACTCCACAATTTTTATCAGTATTCCCATATTCTTCCTATTGCCTATTTAAATATATTACATAAATAAAGGAGAATTATTTTCTTTGTGTTTGAAGATCAACATTTCTTAGACTCCTTACTTTTTCCTTCAGTCTATCTGAAACTGTTTACCTTTGAATAATCTGTTTGGGTTTCTGTTCATAAAAATTGAAAGAGTATATGCCTGGATATCTGATCTGTCAGTCCAAAAACCTGAGAAAGTCACCATCACTCTTCTAATGCAGTCTTCTAGCTTAAATCTTCACTTTCTTAATTAAGTTTTTGGGTTACATAACAGGTAGTGTCAACAATGTACTCCTACTATGTTCATCTGACTAGTGCCAAGAATCAGATATGGCAGCAATTTTTGGTGTGAATTCTAAAATTTGGTTAGCTTATGTATTACTTGATTATTTCTGTAGTTCCTAAGAATATTTGATATTATGTTTGAGTCTTTCTAAATACTTGTTTAGGATAGGTTTAGAATAGCCTAAGTCCAACAGAGTTGAATAACTCTTTTTCACATATGTATGTGCCTTCATAAAAAAATAAGTTTTTTTTTTTTAATGTCTAGTTTTCACACATGGCTTTTGGCACTGTCTAGTTCTACTTTTACAGACCAGCCAAACAAAGCACAACAGTGCTCTTTAATACAAAAAATTTATTAGAACATTTGGCTAAGCATCTGCCTGCTGAAAGAATGTCTGACCAATTAAAATACAGCATCATATTTCTTATAACTGTTTTTCTTTTTTGACTAAAGTATGCTTACCTCCTGAATAAGTTGACTATCCTATCACCCAGTGAGTAGGAACAAATGGGTATAACCATAAGCTGCAAGGATAATTGAATCATTTCCCCTACTGAGGTACTGCCAAACAAGTGGGACACAAAAACAATTTGTCTACCTTTATCTTAATAGAAGATAGCACTTACGAATATTTTGACTCCAGAACTCAGTCAGTGTATTCAGCATGTGCCTTAAGTGGAAGTACACTTTCATGGAGGTCATTTTACTTCATTATAGAAACTGGATTTAGCTGTTTATATTTGAACTTCTCATCTTAAATGACTTTATAGTCAGTGGAGGAAACCGACATCCTGAGGTGTAGATCATCAGCTGTGATGAACTTGATTTCTAACTGAGGATGAGGTGACATACCCTAAAATTACCTGTTTCCTTCAGTTGATTAAAAAAAAAGATTGAGATGTCCATCTAAATTTCTTATTGGAGGAATGGTGCCAAAGTTTCCCCACTCTTTATATAGTATGTAACATAACGTCTAATATACTAAAAAAAATTACATTTGGGTTTCTTGAAGCTCAGTTCTTGAAGCCTACAGGAGTCATCAGAATTCTGAAGTGAAACAATGTGGTCTAAATTCAGAAATTAAAGAATTCAGTGAAGAGTTTTAGTACATGTATTATTTACAGTGGAATTTTAAAGAAAAGCCTCAAAATTCCAGATAACTTCTCTTTTATATATAACAGAACCTTGTTGGGTAAAAGTCACGAATTTCTACAATGGTAGTTGTAACCACGGTAATAACCTTAAGCAGCTTTTCAGCATATCATGCAGCTCAGTGGTACTAATTTTTCATGAAAAAAATAGAACAGGTAGAACACCACAGAGGAATAGTGACACATTCTGCTTCAGAACAGTTGTCAGTTTTGGTCTAGATACTGAATTGTAAGTGTGTCGTTATGCCTGTGCCTGCATCTTCATGGAGTAACTTAGGGCAAACACAAGAATATTTTAATATTTCTAAATACCTTTGAATCTGAATGTTTATCTCAGTTCCTACAAAGAGCAGAATGGTAATTTGCAGTGATTAATCAACATGTAGAGCACAGTGAGAGTAGAAGCTGGTCCTTTGATTAGTGCTATAATAGATAAAATATACTATGATACATTGAACTCAAGTGCATATATTTTTCATAGATTAAGGATCATCAGAACTCTTCTATTTTCATATGCTATCACACTACCTTCAACTGAAAAAATATTGATAACATAGACAGACTATAATTTTTCTCTTTTTTCAAGTGTATGAAAAATTTGCCACTTCATTGGCTTCTTAGTAATACATTTTCAGTCAACCTTATGAATTCCCATCAAATCCTATCAAATTATTTTCTTCTGAAGTAGTTTTACAAAATTGTTAAATTGATGGCTTTAGTTCAGTTATACACTCACCCTTAGTTGTACATAAGGTTTTATGTATAGCTCATAGCTGAAAAAACCGTGAGAGCAAAGCAAACAAACCCAACACCCAGTAGAGATAAAGGAAAAGGCCACCACTAAAGAGTGTTTCAAGCATTCAAATTTTGTTGGCTTCAGGTTCTGAAAGGCAAAGGCAAAGGACCCTAGACAGGTCCAGCAGGGGTTCCTCAGTATAAATCCTGTCATTTGCAAAGCAGAGCCAGCAGAGCCACACCCTGAGAGCCAAACTGAGAGGCCCCTTTACCCAAGGCCAGCTCAAAAGGGTGACACGGTTACTGGACCAGACCTTGGGCTTAACATGGAGCTGCAAGGCACAAGCAAACTTTCCTGCAGAAATAGAAACTAGAACAAAATTCTGGCTTCAGAAGAATATGTGCACGGGGACACTAAGGGAAAAACCTAAAGGGGATCCCCAAAAATATCACAGGAACCAGAAGAACTGGACAATGGTCCATGAGATGCAAAATTCGTTTCCAGATAAGTGTCACAGAGAGCAGGAAGGTAGTAGTTGCTGGGTTTTCCCTTGCCCCATGGAATTTATTTACTGATTTAAACAGTAACCAATCATCTTGAATGCAGCAAAAGACTTAGATTAAAATCATGTTGGTATAAGCATCATTAGCGCTCAAGCTCTTGATAAATGCAATTACATCTGCTTCTACAAGTTGTGTTCTAAGCAAAAATATATAAACTGATCCAAGTTATTTCCAAATTTCAATTAGGAGCCTCAAGCTTCATTCACTTCTCCGTTTGAATCTCTGCAATATCTATTAACATTATTTTCCCTTTGGGCTACAAGATAAATACCTTGTTAATTTTCCATATTACTGGATGGCCTACTGTAAAACATTACTTGACTGAGTAGTATTAAAATAAAGGTATCCGTTTCATCTTTCAAATATTGACTGATCTGTTGGAAAATTTCTTCAAGGTAATGCTTTTGTTTTGATGAACATATCAGATACATATCAGATGACCAGAAAATACTTTAGCAACACACTATGCTAATATTTTCTAAACTACCTGTATCCCTATTTTAGACTACCGCTATTAAAAGAATCCACAAACACTTTCATTGCATGTTTTTATACCAATTCACAATGGCATGTCCATGTAATTTGAGATTTCCTTCACAGTGATGCATCGATGGACACAAATTGTTAATTATGCAGTTTGATAAACAAAAAATGGTCTTCAGCATTTCTTTAGAAGTGCTGACATGCCATGTTACTTTCCACAATGTCAGGAAATCATTCTGCTTATCAGCATAAACTGTTGCTAAGTCTCTGAAATTCGGGTTTGCATAAAATTTCTAGAGGCAATTATAGGAGTAAGCTCCACAGATCTGTTCAAACACAGATCTCGTCAAAGATTTCACAGTGGCAAAGAAAAGCAGGAAACTGGCCAAATGCTGCCTTGTTTGTTTGTTTGTTTGATTTTGTTTTTTGTTTTTTGGTGGTTTTTTTTGTTTGTTTGTTTTTTGTTTTTTGTTCTTTTGGACAGGTTAAAATAAGAGTTTAGTACAGATTCACCAAAAAAAATCTTTCACATTTTCATTCTCTAGATTTTCACTATTTTCTAGGTGCTATTCCGTGTAGAAGTGGATACATAATGATCAGAAGGGTAGGTTGGCCTGGAATTGTGTGCTGTTTGTGGCACTGAGGTTCTTGGGATGCAGCTATGGCTACCACAAGAGGAAGGGGAGATAAATTCTCTTTATCTTACAAGATCTTGCCCCCAGCTTCAATATGT
The DNA here is from genome assembly GCA_013397175.1 of Platysteira castanea. Taxonomy (NCBI): domain Eukaryota; kingdom Metazoa; phylum Chordata; class Aves; order Passeriformes; genus Platysteira; species Platysteira castanea. The sequence goes on along the minus strand of VYXC01006782.1, from coordinate 47,678 downwards.
AATAAAATTACTGGGAAAGAAATACACAGACACAAAGAGTGAAATGAGCTTGTATGAATCAGCCACTGATTTGATCTAGAAAGAAACTCCATGTGTGTAGTTGTACATAAGGTTTTATCTATTTTATGCATAGCTAATAGCTGAAACAAGCCCCAAGAGCAAAGCAAACAAACCCAACGCCCAGTAGGTAGTGGTGCTAGAGAGAAAAAAGGAAAAGGCCACCACTAAAGAACATTTCAAGTATTGAAATTTTGTTGGCTTCAGGTTCTGAAGGCCAAGGTACCCCCTAGAGAGGCCCAACAGGAGGTCCTCAGTCCAAATCCTGGCAACTTACTTTTCTTGGTGTAGTAGAATAAAAGAAGGACAGGAACACCCCATAACAATAAAGATTCTCTGTATGAAATAGGGGGTCATTGAACTGAGCAGATTGAGCAGACAAAACCATGTTGCAGTAGTTTTGAATTTCTCAGAAGCAGAAAAGCAAGGCCATGTGGGGTTGAATCTAAAACTGAATGCAAAGACGATGGTCACATTTATGTATGTGGCTTTTGATTAGTCTGTCACATCATTCTGATCCATATCATGATAACTATGACAGGACAGACTTATTTGCCTCTTCTGGTAAATTATTCTTCCACAAGAAACTATATTGATCTTTTGGATTTCACTAAGTGATCTAAAATAAAAAGACAAATGTTCTAAGAAGCATTTAAAACATCCAGAATGTGAAGGAAACAAAACCAAACCAACTACCAAACAATGAACCAACTGAAAAAACCTCCACCACCCCCACCCTCAGATATTATTTACATCATCAAAATTACAGGCAGTTCACAAAATTTAAATGCTAAAAAATGGCCACTGAACTGTGGAAAAATAATTTTTGTACTGTTCGTTTTAGAAAAACTTGGCCATTTTAAGAAAGAGTATGTTGGAGGAGAAGTTAAAAACCACTCTCTAGCTATGTATCTAACTCCTCCAAACCCAAGGATAAAATAACATTTCATCAATTTCAAGGATTATAAATATGTTCTGCCTCAGTTGTGAACAGCATTGGTAAACTAGATTTTAGGTTTGATCTACCCTGCATTTTGTATCCTGATTTTACTCATGGAAATATCTTATAACTATACACGTTATATCAACCTTTTCATTACTGTACATCTTGAATCTTTCCATCCTGAAGTTAATTGTAATGGCAAATTTTATATTTTCTTTTTAAAAATCCAATCAGGATTAAAATGAGATTGGATTGAATGGAGAATAGGATAGAATGGAGCTGTTCTGCTTGAAAACTTTTGAAATGGATGTTTATATATCTAAATTGCATCAGGTCTTCCTCAATTTTCTTGACTTTTCCAGTTGTCACAAAGACTCACACACTTCAGAGGGACAGGAAATTAAATTCAGTTAAACATATCCTGTTAAAGAATTTAATATTTTAATGCAGGTGTTATTTGAAGAATATAACCTTGCTCCTCTGAAGGAAGGCATTTTAACAGGTGAAAAAATTTTATCAGCTTTTATTATAGAGTGTTGTACGTGTCATTGTTGTCACATATGTGTTTTACCATCAATGTCTATTTCCAGCCTTTAAGGGAACAAAAATAATAATGTTGTCTTACAGTTTTAAGCCCAATGCACAAAGCAGTATTTCAGAGCTTCATAGAATCACAGTAAAGTGACTAATGCATTTGTGAAATGTGAAAATTTCTGCCTTGGAGGAACTCAGATGTCTTGTCAGCTACAGCTTTTTTAGTCTGAATGGCAGCCACACTTGGGAATTAAGAACACTTTTTAAACATGGATGCATTCATATATAATGAACTTTTTGCTCAGCTTTTTTCATGTTTACAGATTGTAGAGGCCAATATTAACATGCAGAAATATGTGATTACCTGACTTTACTTGAGAGATAGAATGAACCAGTACATAAGGTCAAGATTTATAGGTGAGGCAGTGGAGCACATTCTAAAAATGTGCCATTGGAAGGAATTCAATACAAGATACAGCTTTGTTCCTTAGTGTCTTGAGAGAATATATATCAAATGTGTCTTGATTTTCTTAAGGCTAAAGCCTCTGAGTTTTGTAGAACAATTTGTATGGACAGTAACCATTACAGTCTGCTGGGAATGTGAGATATTCGGTGTTTGAAATGTGTCAATACAGTTCTGGCTGTGCATGAAATCAATGTCTGTCTTTTTCTCTCTTTTAGCTTGCTTTAGCAAGGTGTTGATTAAACTATGATGAGAACTGCTGTTGCAATTAACACTAAATGAGATTTGTTAATTGGCTTCTTTTGAAGCAAACTAGGGTTTTTCTTCTGCTACGCTCTGTGGTCTTTGTGAATTGATCTATGGAGTAAGGGTAGTGAAAACTGACTGTGGAGTGACATTTCAAAATTCAATCTAATTATGACAACTACACCTGGAACTCGAATTTAAATAAAATTAAAATATGCAAAATGACACTTAAGCCTATGATTAGCCAAAGCATCATTTGTATAATATGTTTACTGTTTTGTTATTTATTTATTAAAATTGACATATGGCTTAAAGAAAAACAGACAATCAAACAAGTTAAAACAAAAACCCCCAAAAATACAGTGGTTCTTGTGGCCCCACATCTCAAACTCTTCCAGGTTTCTCCAGAGCTCTGGATGGCATCCCTTCCTTCTGTCGTCTCAACTGCACCACTCAGCTCCATGTTATCTGCAAACTTACTGAGGTGGCACTTGACCTCTCTATGTCAGTGATAAAGATATTCAAGAGCACAGTCTCGAGATAAAGCCCTGAGGGACACACTTTTAACCAGTCTCCACCTGGACACAGAGTCACTGACCACCACTCTCTGGCTGCATCCAATTTCTTCTTTAACAGCTAGCCCACACTTAAAATTAATGTCTCTCCAATTTGGAGACAAGGATGTAATGTGGGACCATGTTGAAGGCCTTACAGAAACTGAGTTAGATGACATCAGTCAGTCTTATCCTGGCAACCGTTGCAGTCACTTCATCATGGAAGGCCACCAGTTTGGTCAGAAACAACTTGCCCTTAGCAGAGCTGTGCTGACTGCCTCAGAACAGCTCCTTGTCTTAGCATATCTTCTAGGAACATCTGCTCCATGATCTTCCCAGACAGAGGAGAGGCTTACCTCTCTGTAGTTCCCAAGATGCTCTCAAGGAAGGAAGGAAGACTAAGGAGAAGCTGGAGCTAAACTTGGAAAGGTATGCAAAGAATAACAAGGGCTTCTCTATGTATTTCAGCCAAAAGAAGAAGGTCAAAGAAAACATACCACTCTGATTTGCCAAACCATTCTCCATGCTGTTTGAAAAGTCAAGGCATCCAGGCAAAGTTCCCAATAACTGTAATGAGTAACATTATGCCATCTATAAAAGTGAAGAACAGAGAACCCTGGGAGCTAACAACCTGTCAGACTCACCTCTGTTCCTGGGAAGATCAAGGAACAGATTCTCCTAGAAGCTGTGCTAAGACACATGGAAGACAGGGAGGTGGTTTGGGACAGCCAGCATGGATTCACCAAGGACAAGCTCTGTCTCACCAACCTAATGTCCATCTTCAATAGAGTAACTATATCAAGTGGACAAGTGATGAGCTATGGATGCCATTTTTCTGGACTTCTGTAAAGCCTTTGACATGGCTCCCCACAACATCCTTCTCTCAGAATTGGTGATAAAAGGATTTTGTGGGTGGATTGTTTTGTGGGTTAGGAGTTGGTTGGACGGTCACATCCAGAGGGTAGTGTTCAATGGCTCATTGTCCCAGTGGACATCATTAACAAGAGTGGTCCCTCAGGAATCATCCAAATCTAAAGAAGAAACAGTATCTCCTGCGTTTCTATCCGGGCTCTGAGTAAAAGAACTAACAAAACAGAAGAAAGAAGAATTCAACACCATAGGACCAGTGTTATTTAATATCTTCAGTAATGGCATAAATATTGTATGATTCTGTATTTGTGAATGTGCTGTCTAATGTAGTGGAGTTTCATATTTAGATTGCATTTCCACATTTTACTCTTTTTTTCTTCAGTGTTTTTCTTAGCCATATTAATCAAACACATTCCATTTGCAGAGCAACCAGTCAGTTGGATTGGATTCACTGAGTCTCCAAATAGCATGGCATTCAACAACAGAGAAAATTTTTCTATGCCATGAAGAGAATTGGACAAGATAACTCTTCAGGAGTCCCTTATAATCTCAACTATTCTTGGAATCATGGGAAGATAATTCAACCCTCAAAACTGTATCAAAAACCAATAATAGTAACAAAATTCTAAGAACGTAACGAATTGCTAGAGACTACATTTTGATCTCCTTTATGCATTGCTAGGGGTTGTACATTTGAACTCCTTTAGATCTATCTAAGAATTTTTCAGATAAAATGACTTACGAAGGTATTGTTATCTCAGTTAATAGAGCCCACACTTTTTAAAATAAAGGATCTGATTCCTTAGGTAGAATTTGACTGTCATGATGGCAAATAAATTCATATTTAATAAACAGTTTTACAGTAGAAAACTGTGTAATCTGATTATTATACACATAGTATCTGAAAATATGTAAATAATTAATTACTGTTACAGGAAAATAGTAACTAAGGGGTTAATGTCCTTTCAGAAGTTTCAGCCTCATTTTTTTAGAGCTTTCTTGATGATTAGTGCCTTAACTATTGAGAGGTTTGGCTATTTCAAGTTTAATTATACTTAATTCCAGGGATACAGCAAGAAAAAACTTCTAGGAAAGTCTTATTTTGGAAGTATTACACAAAAAAAATTCTTGATCTCAGAGTTCTTAAATAAAATGGCTAATTCTTAGCCTTTTCTTAACAGGCAGTCTAATACCAATGGAGAGAGGTAGAAATGATGACACACAAGCTTGGGAGGTATTCAGTATTAGTACTATAGTTACTAGTATGCTCCACTTATCCAATTCAATAGATTTTTTTCCTTACAAGTCTCATATGGGAAAGCAGTCGCCACAATTTCTTTCTCTCTTCTTTCACTGTGTATGTAATGAGATATCTTTTTTTCTGATCAACTGGAAACCATTGCAGTAACTGGTGTGTAAATATTATAAGGAGAATTCCATTCTTTCACAGTCCGGGCTCTGAGTAAAAGAACTAACAAAACTTTCCCCAGTCTTAATCTTTTACTTTGATTGCTGTGCTGCCTTTGAGATTCCTATCCTGTGATCTGCAATACTTTGTCTGTACATACAATTCTATGCCTACAACAAACTCAGTGTGGAAGATCTCTGCACAAATATTTGTGAGGATTCAGATGAAGTTGATAAGTTTGTGAAAGCAGGATATATTGTGGCTGATGATAGGATAGCATTACCAGAGATACACAGTCAGAATTACAGGAGAGAGGAGTAGCAGTGGTTTTACATAACAATCTGGAGACCAAGGTTAAGATTTCTACTCTGAGCAGTGTAAAATCATAACATGTAGTCACCATATTTTTGAAAGCAGGACTGTAACAAGAGGGATTCAGAAATAATAGACATTTTCGTTGTTCAATTAATCATTAAGGACTTAAGTTTTTCATGATAAGATAAATCTTCTCTAAGTGTAATGCAAAAGTAACGTGGTCCCTTAAGATGTAGAAGACAATAGCTGGTGGGATGAATCCCACACGACGTATTTCCACTAAATATATTTGAAAGACTAATATAGAAAAATAGGAGTATGAAGTACAGAAAATTTAATCAGTATTTATTTTTACTAAGGAAGCAATTTAAAAAATCACAACCAATCTTTTTTGGCAAAAATTATTGGATCGTACAATTAAAGTTCCTTAAAATAAGAGATTTGATAAACGAATAAATTGAAATCTATCTCAAAGTGAACCGAGTCTCTCTCTCTTAAAGAAACGTAATTGAGATTGTGAAGATTTAGTCAGCAGATATTGGTACATGTTCCCGATTTCTCTTTTAGAATTTAAAATCTATATGAAAGCAAAAGAGCTTATAATTTTTACTTATACTTTTGATATGCCTTATTACAAACCTAAAAAGGAGAAGAAAAGAAAATCCAGTAACAGTATAGAAATTACTATAGACAATAGAAAAAAAAATCTGTACTTTCATTACAGAACTGCATTCAATTCATACTGAAAGAGAAGTCCACCGTAATTCCTCAAATAAGGAATAGAGTCCAAAACTGTTAAAATATCAAACTAGATATTCTGTAAGCAAAGTGTTCTACATTTAAAGAATCTAAAATATGTAGTAAAAGTCAGCTGAAGAATAGTTTGTTATGAAATGAGGTGACATGGACTAAGTTTCTCTAATTTACACACGGTTAAGGGAAGTGACTTTTTAAAATTAATTTTCAGATGGAATGATTTCCTTTTTCAATTTTTCAGACAGAATAAAACTAAACAAACTATCAGTAGAGATTTCTCAGCTTAACAGTGATTTTGAGAGCTATGGTTCAGGTAGCTGCTAATCCTGTGTAGGTAGGTAACTATGTTCGACAGTTTCCTATGGTGGGACGGGGAGGGTCTGGGGGGAGAAGTGTCATAGACCTTCAGGTTCTGCCCATCTCTTTCTTGGGCATAAGTGCCTTGCTCCTACCTTCCCTCTCCAGCTCAGACTGTATGGACCAACCCAGCAATCTCTACCTCTCCTGCCCCACCTTGAACGATGAATTTTCTTCAAGACTGTTGTTTTTGTTGATATGGACTGAGCAAGAGAAGGGCAATGCCCTTTTAGTGATCTGTGCAGTCCTTTGGTTTAGTTTTTCTCTGATTCTGGAGGGAAATGTATTTCTCCGGAGACCACCAAGTAAGTTCAGACAAGATAATTTCCTATTCCTACCTCATTGTCCCTGGGATTAAACTGAGAGGACTAAGAAGGAAAAAAGTAAATATTATTAGCCAAAATGGGGATAATTTGCATTATGTCAGATTTTGTTATCCTTTAGACTCCACCTTTCAAGCTAATAAAATAAGGATAAAAGTAAAAAAGAGAAGAAAAAAGAGAAATGTAGATTTATGCTACTGTGAGAAATACAGGGTAGGTGAAGAAAATGAAGAAGATAAATTGAAAGCTACATTTAATTTTTCCCAAATCTGATATTGTTATTTATTCTGTATTAAAACTACAAAAAATGAAAATATATAGCTTTAAAACTAACAACTGCCTTACCCTGTAAAATTCAGATATTATTATGGCATATATATTTATGAAGGAAGTTGACTACTTTCCTACAGTTTTAAAAAACATTATATTCATGAAATATAGACTGCATTCTTTCCATATAAGCTTCTTGATTTGCAAGTCTACGGTATTTGTCTTATCCTCTGTGTTTTGTTACAGAAGTGGCTACCATGTGAGCTGGCTACTTATTCTAATTCAATGAGATAAGAAGAGATTTGAAGGTAAATAATAAAAGAATATAGAATAAAATTTCATTGATTTAGATAGGAAGATGGTCCTAACAGCTGCATTATCAATTGAGAGTAGTGTATGCTATTGTCAGTGATTAGGAAACTACACAGTCATCTTACTTCCGTCAAACTGTGCTTTTTGCTTTTATTCCTGATGAGACTTTTGCCTCTTTTGTTTAGGGAAATTATCCAGGGAGTTGTGTGTTAGATATAAAAAAGATTCATAACAATTACAAGATGAAATAGGAACAGCAGTTTCTCAGCACACAACAAATAAGCAGTCATTAACTTGAGCCTTTTAAAATATATATAAACAAATAAAAAGGTCATTCTGTATAATTCTAGGAGTCAGATATTTTTTCAAATTTTCACCACAGAGCAATGCTTTGCAAGTAGGTCATACTATCAGAACAAAATGACTGAACATTGCAGTTTTATTTGAGACTGAGATTTCTGAGTTCTGAAGTGATACCCTTTGTGATTAATTAAAAGCAACAGTATTTCTGTTTTAAAAGAAAAAAAAACCCAAAAATTCTTATAGTAACATGAAAGACATCTTGAGCTCTGTTTTAAATAGATTAATGGCAATTCCAATTTGTTGATATTAGATAATTATTTCATAAATTTTATAAAGTTCAGGTTTTATTTTTAAAAGGTGGGCTTTTGAAGATGGAAGGCAGTTGTGTCTTAAAGGAAACAAATAATGGCATTTGTTAACACTGATGGTAATCACTGACCCTTAAATCTTCTTTCCTTAAGATCACTGGACTATCTGAGTCTGATTCCTTTAGTGAGTCTTCACTAACAGTGAGTTGTACATGATTTATGGAGTGCTGCAGAGTGAGTGTAAAATCAAATCCTCCAGCTGTGTATATATTAAAGAGACAGCCACACTGTACTGTATCATTAATCTGCTTTGTTCAGTATTCTGTGTCAGACTAATCCTTCATATTGTCCATGAAGGTAAGAAATGTTTCCACAATGTGGGAATTGTGTATAATCTGTCCAAACAGGAAAGCACTTTTTTGGTTATCCTGAAGCATGAGAGAGTCAAACTGAATCCTCTCTGCAGAAGAGTACTAATTGTCAGTGCAAATGGTAATGTCTTCTACACTTTTTAAAAATTAATTTATTTTGTTTCTATATTCAATGAAGTATCAAAACAAGAATTTTCACAATGCTACAGTACATTTTTTAAAGGGGCTGCTGTCTACCTGTTCACAACTGTGGTGCAGTGTTCTCTGTAATTATATTTTTGTTGTTGTTGTTTCAGTGTTGTCTACAGCTCTTTTTGCTGATTTTTTGACCATTATGGTATTACTTTTTTTTTTTAGGTGCAGCTGTTTTTATTCCTGAGATTAAACATGATGAAATCCTCAAGGAAGAAAGATTTCAAAGCCTGTTTATACACATCGACAGAAGTAACTGTAGAAACAAGGAAGCAGAATTTTAAAGGTCAAATATACATACTTTATCATGTGTCATTAAAAGGGATGTATAGTATGAAGTTAGCAGATGGCCTAATTGTCCTGAAATTCTAGCAACCACAGCTCAGCGTGAAAATTACTATTTCATAATAGATTTTTTCCTATTTTTATCTTTTCTCAAAGACAATTTTTTGTCCATTTGTTTTGTTTCAACAAAGCATAAAGAACTTTTTAGTCTGAGCAAGGAGTAGAGAATCCATACTCTTGTAACATCTCTATCCCCCTCAAGCATTCTCTCCAATGCCTTGAAAGCCAACTCTCTTTTCTGTTCTAGAAAAATAATAGCTTTCATTTGTAATCCAAACAAAATGAGGGATGAAGAGAAGATTTCTGCAACTTTTTAAGTTTATGACTTTTGGGAATCCACTGAAACAACTCCTTTGAATATTAACAAAGTGTCCTATGATCTACTGCATATCTAAAATACTATTCAGCCTCTGCATTAGACTGCCAGTAGTCCCATTTGGCAGAGTGTAGACATTCACTACACTATAGCTGCTTTTGCAACGTATAAAGAATGTTGTCCAAAAATCCTTAAAGACAACATAAACCACATCTATACAGGATCTCACAAGCCTGCACTGAAAACTTAATTTTAAAATACATTTAATATGTTGAAATCAGCTTAATCTTCTTATAATTTCATTTATTAGCTAGTGCTTATTAAGCAGAGACATAAAAATGTTGCAAAGTAATTGTAGTGAAGTAACTGTTTCTTGACGTTTGTTATACTATGAAATACTTTGTTACAGTGTGAAAGCTGACTGTGCTTAGATAGACCTGTCATTTGAAGAGCAAAAGAGGGCATTAAACACTATAATCTCTTTGAGAGAGACTGAGTTAGAGTATGGTTTAGGCATTTTTTGTTGCTAATCTCTAATAGATGCCAAGATATTTTGTTCTCCTTTCTGAAATCCTACTGTAATTCAGAAGAGATCATGAATCTTCTGGGAATTACTGTTTCCTGACTCAGTAACTTGTAACTTGGGTTTGTAACTCCCTAGTAATTGAGTTGCCTGTTTAGTAAGAGAAAGAGAATGCAGAACAACCAAGTAGGATTAATGCTGCTACTGCGTGTTAGCAGGCTTTAGGATTGATCCTGAGACAGACACAATCCCACAACGTCAGCATGGGGCTACTCCAAAAGAATAAAATAGGTGTTACAAAACAAGTCAGTGGAAAGATGGCTTAATAGCTGGCAAAATATCAAAAGTGCTAACATAGAAACAAACAGAAGGGATGCACCCACCATGCCTTAGCTGACTGGCACCATCTGAAAATGTACAATAGAATGACAAGAATCTTTAGAATGGATGTTAGGAAGGAATTCTTTACTGAGAGGACAGGAAGGCACTGGAACAAGTTGTTCAGAAAAGCCCCATCCTTGGAAGTGTTCCAGGCCAGGTTGGATGCAGCCCTGAGCAACCTGATCTAGTGATTGCTATACAGGCCCATGGGTGTCCCTGGACAGATAATCTTTAAGGTCCCTTCAAACCAAATATGATTCTATGAAGAAGTTTGTTTCTGGTTTGTTTGTTTGGGTTTTTTTCTGAGAGGGTGAGGAGGAAGGAGAGCACTGTTAACATATTTGCCTCCTTTAGGCAAATGGAGGCCAAATGGTAGGGGAAAAAAGTCATTTAAATGGGGCATAGAAGTTTATGTCTTCTGTTAATTACACTGCTATAAAAGAGAGATTTCACTGACAAAGTTAAAATAAGGCACTAATCCAAACTCCTCCTAGTAATAATCGTGAGTAATTCCATATCAGAGTGTGGTACTAAAACTCACTACAATGTATAAATTATGATGCACACAATATTACTTCAAAAGGATCAATTAAAGAAATTATACAATCACTTCATTTTAACTTCCCTTCTGGTCAGTTGATAATGTAATGAATGTTTTCAATATTCCATTTATGCTGAGGGAATTAAAGTGTTTGTAATATAAGGTTGATAATACTGTTACAATAAACTCCCATAAAGATGCATATTAGCACATCTACTTACACACAATTTCTTTTAACTATTTGCTGTAGAGCTAATAATTGTTTCATCTAGCACAGCCTTAAGAATCTCCCTGAAATGGATATAGACCAGATTTTTCAACAAAATACATGCCTCTTAAGTGCCAGAAAAAGAATACAATTGACCTTGGTTTTCAGAGCTACTTTTGAGCAACATAAACATTAATTATTAGCTATTTGTAATCAGTGGATTCTATTAGTGTAAAATTCAGTTTAATAAACATGATATAATATCTATTTAATCTCAAAGAAATTGGTATGCAAAGTTACCCTTTGTTATCCAATAAAACACAGAGTTCCATTTCAAAACAAATGAAATCTGTATTTTAAAATCAGTCATTTTGGAAACTGGTCTAACCAAAGAACTATTTTCTTCTGAAATAAAATAAAATGAACTCTCTAATTTTAATAGGGAAAAACCAGATGATTTCCTATTTCTTCCTATATTCTAAAATTGAAAAAAAAAATTTAGCAATTAGCTTTAAGAAAATAGAAATAATGCAAACTTCTTTTTAATTACTCAAAATTTAAATTTGAGCACTCCAATTTGTTTATAAACATTAATTTGGCTGGACTAGAAAAGTAGCTTGAAATTTCCCACTTAAAAACGGATTAACAAAAGCTCTTAATACAGGGAGTATTCCAAATGTTTCCTTCTATCCTCCTAGCTCCCGTCAATGTTTTCTAACAAGTAATATCTGAAGACTTCTTCATCTGGGTTGCGGCTTTTGTTAGACCTATGAGAAAAATTTCAAAGAGAAAACAGTATGAAGGCTTATTATCTGAAGAAGCTGGATGATCGTCAGTTATTATTGCCATATTAGAGGGCTGAGCAATCACCAACTGTAAGGTGTTTATTATGTGCCAAGTGTATGAAGTTTAACAAAGACAGGTGCCAGATTCTGCACCTGGGGGGGAGCAACCCTGGATGTACAAACAGGCTGGGGAATGAGAGGCTGGAGAGCAGTGCCACAGAAAGGAACCTGAGGGTCCTGGTCAATGGCAAGTTGAGCACAAGTCAGCAGTGCCCTGGCAGCCAGTGGGCCCAACTCTGTCTTGAGGGGCACCAGGCACAGCATCGCCAGCTGGGCAAGGGAGGGGATTGTCCCACTCTGCTCTGCACTGGGGCAGCCTCACCTCAAGTGCTGGGGGCAGTTTTGCGTGCCACAATATAAGGAAGACATTAAACTATAAGAGAGTGTCAAAGGTGGCCACAAAGATGGTGAAGGTCCTTGAGGGGAAGCCGTATGAGGAGCGGCTGAGTCTGGTCTGGAGCTTGGTCTGTCCAGCCTGGAGAAGAGGAGACTGAGGGGAGACCTTATTGCAATTACAATTTCCTCTTGAGGAGAAGCACAGGGAGAGGCACTGATCTCTTCTCTGTGGTGATCAGTGACAGAACATGAGTGAAAGGCATACAATTCTGTCAGGGGAAATGAAGGTTGGATATTAAGAAAAGGTCTTTCACCCGGTTGGCTTGGCAATGGAATGGGCTCCCCAGAGAACTGGACACGATACCAAGACACATAGAGTTCAAGGGCAATACTTTCACAGACATGTTGTGATTCTTGGGGTTTTCCTGCGAAGAGTCAGAAGCTGAGCTTCAATGNAATGAGAGGCTGGAGAGCAGTGCCACAGAAAGGAACCTGAGGGTCCTGGTCAATGGCAAGTTGAGCACAAGTCAGCAGTGCCCTGGCAGCCAGTGGGCCCAACTCTGTCTTGAGGGGCACCAGGCACAGCATCGCCAGCTGGGCAAGGGAGGGGATTGTCCCACTCTGCTCTGCACTGGGGCAGCCTCACCTCAAGTGCTGGGGGCAGTTTTGCGTGCCACAATATAAGGAAGACATTAAACTATAAGAGAGTGTCAAAGGTGGCCACAAAGATGGTGAAGGTCCTTGAGGGGAAGCCGTATGAGGAGCGGCTGAGTCTGGTCTGGAGCTTGGTCTGTCCAGCCTGGAGAAGAGGAGACTGAGGGGAGACCTTATTGCAATTACAATTTCCTCTTGAGGAGAAGCACAGGGAGAGGCACTGATCTCTTCTCTGTGGTGATCAGTGACAGAACATGAGTGAAAGGCATACAATTCTGTCAGGGGAAATGAAGGTTGGATATTAAGAAAAGGTCTTTCACCCGGTTGGCTTGGCAATGGAATGGGCTCCCCAGAGAACTGGACACGATACCAAGACACATAGAGTTCAAGGGCAATACTTTCACAGACATGTTGTGATTCTTGGGGTTTTCCTGCGAAGAGTCAGAAGCTGAGCTTCAATGATACTTGCGGGTTCCTTCCAGCTCAGGATATGCCATGACTCT
>VYXC01006782.1:0-25641 GCA_013397175.1 Platysteira castanea | reverse complement strand
TTTCTTCATCAAAGAACTGAGAATTCTCATTTTGGCAAACAGCTGGTGGGTCAATGTTAAGAGTAAAACAAACAGTGATCAAAGTTTTATTCTTGCAAAAGATAAAAATTTAATTTTATTAAATAGGAGTAGAAAATGGCTAAAATTGTTTTTAAATTTTCTCATTCTTAAAAGTCTCCATATCCTGGATTTTAAATAATATTTTTTATAGTACTGAACACCTAAGGTTTGGCTTTTTAAATTTTGACTTAACTACTAGAATTCTGAATGTAAACAAAAGATTTTGAAACTATATCTGGGATTAAAAAATTCCAAAAAATCCACAAAATATTCTAGAAAAAATACTTTAAAAATCCCCACCTTCAAACATCTATAAAAAGCTGGAACAACAGTTAAATCAATCTGACCATATAATTAATCATTCCAGGCAAGAGTTGAATATATTTTTAAATTTAAAAATTAATAATTTTATTTCAAATATATTAGCAAAAATTCTTCTTGAAAGCAACTCATGCTGTGATATTTCAGTTCAACCAAAGTAGAAAGAAGAGCTTGTTATTTCGAGTACTAGATATAAAACATTCATAAATCAAAAGGAAATATTTTATTACTCTGAGTGAAATTTACATGTACTAAAGACATATATTATTGACATTCCTTCCACATTTTTTCATGCATTTTCTCTATACCAGAACAATCTAAATATTTAAGTACAAAAAGTGTGAGAAAGCATATATGTTTATTTTGAAATACTTTGGAAAAGGTAACAACATTAAAATTTTATTCAAAATTCACATGCAGCCCAAGAGCTGACGAGGATCACCTAATGTTACAGCACACAGAGTACCATTTTCCATAGGGATTGGCATTTGGTGTTGAATAAAATTCTGTAATGATTTGCTAACTCCTCTAATGACAAATAACTTTCTCACTCCATCCCTTAAGACAACAACCATCCAAATCCTGTGACACTAAAAAGTCTTTAAAATGGATTAACCACAGAATGAAGACATCTGGTATTCGAAAACAAGGGATTTTCCAAACACTAGATGTCAAAAAAGCAAAGAAAATATACAAAGTACAATGTAAAATGGGTGCTAACAGACTATATGTTTAATAACGTACATCCTAGCATGACTTAAAACTGACTACACTCAACCAAATTATACTGCCATACACCCCAGTCAAAAAAATAAAGTACATTCACTGCTTGAATACTGTATTGTTAAATTCCAGTCAGGAATTTCCTACGAACGTCTTTTATATTAAGTCATCTGAGAAGTGATAAACGCCATCTGGCACATTAATTAAAACATTAATGGTGATTTTGATTTTCATAAAAGAGAGGAATATGTATATGGTTTCCACAATCGAAATTATACTGAGATTTTTTGAATAACAAGTTCAGGTTTTGAATGACTTGTACAATATATTTTCTTAGCTGTCCTTCATTATTTTTTTTATATCTGAACCACCTTTCAAGATCATTTCAAAACTGGCTGATGTTCAGCAAATTGTAGTGATTGAGCAGGCAGATGACACCATACAGTAAAGCCTGCATCCAAGCAGAAGTATGTAACTATTATGCCAGGGTGAACTTAAAAAAATGAACCTACTACTGTTGGTTCAAAATGTTGAGCAAGTGTTCTCAAAAAAAGAACTGTGTCCTTTCATAGTTGCAGAATGGTCAACTCATTAAAATACAAAAAGAGAAGGCATCAGCTGTCTCCTGCTTACTGTTTTAACAACTGCTTTACATACCAGTTAGAAAAGTAGAAAACAGATTTCCTGGAAACCTGTGAAATAAAACAATAGGTGTGACTTCATGCATCTTTTCATCTAACATTTCTCCATGGGGAACTAAAAGGAAGAAATGACACAGTTCTGACAGTTTTGCCATAGCACCTTCACAGTGAAACATCATGACTGATGATAAAAAAAACCTTCCAATGCATTTGAAAAAGTACCATAAATACCACAAGACCATTAAACCATTAAATCATCAATCATTAAATCATTAACCATTAAATCTAGATTAATCTCCATATTGTGTCTAGATTGCAAACCTGATTAGGGACATAAAAAAAATAAAGTCACCAGAAAATAAATTATTAAGACTTAAGACTTCTTTCTTAATAATGGTGAGAATGGAGAGAGAAGAGAGAATGAGACAAGGAAATAAAATATCGCAGTAGTGAAATAACCCAATATTGAGACATTTTCACATGCAAAACTTGACAACATGATAAGGTCTTTGGAAGAATTTGGGATCTCTGGTCCGTCAGTTAGGAAGACATCAGAGATCAATCTACAGGCTTAATTGTCCTCTTTTGCTTTTACTTGTCATTTTGGATTTGCTTTACACAGGCCATCTCAGAATTAACAGCCTGAAAAGATGATCTCAGCTCATTGCTCACAATTTAGCTTACGGTACAGTTCCCTCAGAAACTAATAAAAATAAGTGGATCAAGACTCACTCCTTTAGTATATAGAACATGCACGTCAATGGGTACACTTCAACATCAATAGACGGCAAAGACTACAACACAGAAGTTACTTATTTACCTTTTTAAGGCAAGGTTGAATTCTGGCACTGACTATTGCACACAGGGGAAGTTTCTATCAGCTTCTCACAGAAGACATCTCTGTAGCCATCCCACTCCCAAAAGCTTGCTGTGTAACCACAATAAACTGCTTCTACTCTGGGAAATGGGTTGGACTTTACCATCTTAGAAGTGACTTCTAGCCTTAGCCATTCTGTGTGATTTTTGGAAAGCCGTCCATCTGCCAGTAGATCACCATTGCTAATGGCGAAGCAGAATCCTGGGATGGAAGCCACCTGGTAATATCACCACCAAAAAAAAAAAAAAAGGACAAGGACTGTTAGATGAAGAAACCTCTTTGTTAAAGGTGGGGATTGTAGGTGCTTATAGATATTTGTCTGCCTTTCTCAAGGATCTTATTGCTGTTGTGGTTTGCAGTTTCCTTGCATTGGCATGGCAGGCGGCAGACCTTCCTGGAGAGCGCAGCGAGGCTTTCTTGGGGAGAGTGGCTGTCCCATCTCCAGCCCCTACCGAGTGGCCCCGTGCTTGCTCCAGCGAGCTGTCTGCCCCACAACACGGCGGCGATAAAGGAGGCGAGAAGGCTCCCCGCATGGCGACCTCAGAGGATCTTTATTCACATGGNGGAGAGGGAGCACATGTCATGGCCCTTGGCTTTTATATGGGGATGAGGGGGACGGAAAGAGCACATGGACTAATGATCTCAGGGCATGGGGGCGGCACATGGGCGGAGTTGGGGTATTGGGACCAATGAGGAGAATCTGAGGGAGTGGTCAGGACTAGGGGCAGGGAAGGGAAAACAAAGTGGGAAGGGCAGGCAAGTGAGTGGGGAAATACAATACTACCCATTGCCTTCTTGCATCTTTGTAATTTTGCTCTTAAATACACACTAAAGAAGGGTCCTTAATGTGAAGTACAATTTATTCAGTTCAAGTGTTTTACATTGCAAAATAATAGTTCTTTTAAAAGTTAAAAAAAAAAAATGCCTTGAATGAATTTTATGAGGTTTGGGGGTTTTTTTATTATAGATATTTAATAATGTGTTCCTTTCCATCTTCACAGGTCTGCTAGGTTTTTTTTAGTGTGTTGAGTTTTTACAAGATACTCTAGAAGAATAATTTTTTTCAGTCACATCCTTCAAAGGAACAGTTTAAATAAGATATCTGCTAAGATGGGGCAATTATATGCTTTATTACTTACTGATTTGACTAACTAAAGACAGGTAATTTTTACACTGTGACTGAAAATACTAAATATCCAACCTATTACTGCTACTTCATTTAATAATAATGAATTTTCACAACCAGAATAATTATTTCTAATAAAATATCATTGTTAGTCAAAATTATAATTTTCAATGTCAGAACAAAGCAAATAACACAAAATAATGGAAGACTACTAAGAAATAATAGAATAATAGAATACTAGAACAGCTTTGGTTGGAGAGGACTTTAAATATCCTGTAAACCCTTCTCTTCATAAGGAGGGATCCCACCCACTAAATCAGTTTGTCAGTCCCATCCAGCCTGGCCTTGAACGCTGCCAGGGATAAGGCACCCACAGCTTCTCTGGGCAACTTATTCCAGTGTCTCCCCAACCTCACAGTAAAGAATTTGATTCTTAGATCTAATCCAAGCCTACCCTCTTTCAATTTGAAGCCATTACTCCTTGTCTTATCACTACATGCCCTTGTAAAAAATCTCTCTCCACCTCTTGTAACCCTCTTCAGGTACTGGAGAGTGCTACAAGGTCTCCCCACAGCTTTTTCTTCTCCAAGCTGAACAACCCCAACTCTCTCATAGAAGATGTGCTGTATCCTTCTCATTGTGTTTGTGGCCTTCCTCTAGACTCACTCCAACAGGTCTGTCTCCTTGTTATGCAGAAGACCAAAGAGCCAGCTGCAGTCCCCCACGTGGGGTCTTACAAGAGTGAAGTAGTGGGGGAGAATCACCTTCCTTGACCTGTGAGTCATGGTTCTTTTGATGCATTCCAGGACATGGTTGACCTTCTCAGCTGAGAGTTCACACTGTCGAATTGTATCAAACTTCTCATCCATCGAGAGCCTCAAGTCTCTCTCCTCAGTGCTGCCGTCAGCCCATTCTCTGTCCAGCCTGAATTTTTGCCTGGGATTGCCCTGACCCATGTGCAGGACCTTGCACTTGGCCTCGTTGAACTTCATGAGGTTCGCATGGGCCCATCCCTCAAGCCCATCAGGGTCCTTCTGGATTCCATCTCTTCCCACCAGCGTGTCTGGGTAAGTCCATTGCTTTTTAAGCAGTTTAGAGACCACATGAAGCAAAAGAAACCTTTTTTCCTTAAATATTGGAGAGACTGTTAAGAATTGTAATACTGACCAAAAGTCGTAGTTTGTTATCCTTTGTGCGAGTTAAGTAATAAAGGGGAGGTGCTGGAGTAAAAGGGGGTTTTGTTTTAATTTCTTATTATTTCTTTTTACTTTTAATTCTGTTAGTAATAAACTTCTTCATATTCTTTAAAGTTTTAAGCCTGCTTTGCATTTCTCCAAATCCCTTATCTCACAGAAAGTAAAAGATGCAAACAAAACCACTACGCAAGCCCACCACAAAAAATTGATATTCTCAGCAGACTTGCCAAGACTGTGGACGATCCCACTCTGCATGTCTCTGAGTAAGGTGTTAAACAGTGTCAGTCCCAGTGCTGACTCCTGAGCAACACCACTTGTCACAGGTCTCCACTTGGATATCAAGCCATTGATGACAACCCTTTGGGTGTGACCATCCAGCCATTTCCTTGTCCAGTGAGTGATCCATGCACAAAATCCATGCCTGTCCCGTACAGAAACAAGGATACGGTGTGGGACAGTGTCAAATGCTCTGCAAAAATCCAGGCAGGTTATGTCAGTTACTCTTCCCCTATTCACCAGTGCTGTAACTGTACTGTAGAAGGCCCATAGTGATGCCATGTTGCCTGCCACCTCTCACCTCCTTATTTTCCATGTGCCTTGGCATACATCCAGGAGGATCTTCTCCATCATCGTGCCATGCACCAAGGTGAGACTGACTGGCTGTAGTTGCCCAGGTCCTCCTTTTTACCCCTTTTCAAAACTGAGGGTTGCCTTTTCCCTTTTCCAATCAGTGGTACCTTCACTAGACTGCCAAAATGTCTCAAATATGATGGATATTGAGTTAGACACTTCACCCACTGGTTCCCTCCTTCCTTGATACATAGTGGAAATTATACACTAATATTTAATGCGTGTACACAGAGAGATAATTTTTTATTCGTTTACGAGGGAAGAAATTAGGAGATATTTCACTAAAGCCGTTCCTGAGATTTGAGAGAATATTCTCTCCATTTTTCTTCCCTTTTCTCAAGATGAGTTATACTTCTAATTTCTTTTTTTAGACTTAAATGGTGGAGATTTTGGAGGTGGCAGAGCACTAGATCACAAAACATTATGTACAAGTACACTAGAGCCTAAATTATGCTTGCTTCATTTTGCACAAACGGCCATGCATCGTGTAAACAAATATATAATGTTTAAGAACAGATTTTTTAACTTCGAAAACGTAATGGATAGAAGGCAAACCTATGTGTGTAGATATGTATATTAAAAAAACCAAAAGATACATTTTTCCTATTGTCTATTTTAAATTTTAGAACTGTTCCTACAATCAAATACTAACAAAAATAAATTATATGAGCAGATGCTCAGAAAATCTTCTTCTGTAAATAATAGCATAAATAGCATAAATAGAGTAAATAATAGCATAAATAGATAATAGTGTGCTTTCTGACTTCAAGTCCTTATTAGTAGAAAGTTTTTAACTTGTAGAGTATTGAATTATTTTTGTGGTTTAAAGTATGAAGTGCACCACTCTTGATTGTTCCTTTCCGACCGCTAAAAAATTCATGTGTTTGTGAATTTATATAAAAAACACTAACTCCTTGTAACTTGGATGTCAATTTTTTTTTTCTACCTCAGTACTGCATCTAAAATACCAATATTATTTGCCAGCATTAAACTCCTAAGAAAATTATTTCTGTTTCTTACAGTGCTTTGCATGAGAACCAATGTTTATACCAAAACAGATAGAAGAGAGGGTTAATTTTAGTACTGTTGAAAGAAAGCTGGCCATGCATTTGACAGTTCCTTATTTGAACAGCTTCTTCATATCTTTCTTGAAAGAACTACACAGATACCTCTGGCCAAGTCTGCAGTGTCATGTAAATATTCATTCAATCCATTATATCATCTCAAACAGAGACGAACTTTTCTTAGTAGTGCCCAGTGACAGGATGAGAAGCAATAAGCACAAACTGGAATGCAGGAAATTCTAGATGAACATTAAAAAGTCTCTCTTTTATTGTGAGAGTGGTCAAACACAGGAACAGGTTTCCCAATGAGATTGTGGAGTCTCCATTGCAGAGATGTTCAGAACAAAACTGAATGAGGTCCTGGGCAATGTACTCTAGCTGACTCTGCTCTACACAGGAGTTTGGATTTACCAATCCTAGAGATGCCTCCCAGCCTTACTCATTATGTGAGATCTTGAATCTGGTGTAAAATATTTCCATTTTGGATGGCTTTAAGCAAAATAGCTCTTCTACTGTAATGGACATATTTGAGGTACATGTCCCTTTTTATCAGTAGACAAAATGTAGTTGAGGGGATCAGGTTGTCAGTCAGTTTGAGGGGGGATCAAGTGCCCTGCTCAGTCAGATGACACCAAGTTGGGCAGGAGTGTTGATCTGCTGGAGGGTGGAAGATTCTGCAGAGGGATCTGGACAGGCAGGATTTATGGGCTGAGGCCAATTTTATGAGGTGCTACAAACTCAAGTGCCAGTGTTGTGACTGCACTTGGGTCACAACAACTCCATGCAGTGCTCCAAGCCAGGGGAAGAGTGGCTGGAAAGTGACCCAGTTGAAAAGGGGGTGATGGTCAACAGCCAATTGAACATGAGTCAGCCTGTGCCCAGATGGCCAAGAAGATCAGGGGCATCCTGGTCTGTATCAGAAGTGCAGCCAGCAGCACCAGGGGAGTGATTGTCCCTCTGTACTCAGCACTGGTGAGGCCACACCTGAAATCTGTGTTCAGGTTTGGGCCCCTGACTACAATAAAGACATTGAGATGCTGGAGTGCGTCCAGCAAAGGGCAACAGAGCTAGTGAAGGGTCTGGAGTGTAAGTCTTATGGGGAGCAGGGGAGGCAGCTGGTGTGGTTTTGCCTGGACAAAGGAAGGCTCAGGGAAGACCTTATTGCTCTGTGCAACAGTGGAGATTGGCCTCTTCTCCCAGGTAAAAACTGATAGGACATGAGCAAATGGCCTCAGGTTGCACCAGGTGATGTTTAGATTGGATATTAGGAAAAATTTCTTCACTGAAAGAATTATCAAGCATTAGAACAAGCTGCCCAGGGAAATGGTGGAATCATCATCATCCCCAAAGGCATTTAAAAAACTTGCAGCTGTGGCACTTAGAGTTTGTAGGTGGAGTTGGTAGTGTTGAGCTAGCAGTTAGACTTGTTGATCTTAGAGATATTTTCCAACCTAAATGATTTTGTGGTTTTATATCATTATTTTTCCTTGCTTCAGATGTCTAAAATTAAGCTGAGTTTGAGATAACTTCTCCCATTACTGAGAGAAAGAAGCAGATACCTCTGGGAGCATCGAAGATAGATTACATAAATTGTTCCATTTTAGGATGATGTGGATTGTTCTCGAACAGGGACTCTTGCTCCAATTTTTAGTTACAGTTACAGTAAGTGATACCACTGAAATAGTTCAGAACATGAAGCGACATATTCTGTCAGTTTCTATGAAAGGAGTGAAACCACAAAAGGAATGTTTCTTTATTATCTGCTCGAACCATTAGGTACAGCAGCATTCAGGAAAGGAGTATAAAAATACCATCAGGGTATTTTCATAGGCTTGTGTAACCCAAAATCCTACCTCCAGCAGGGTCATAAAAAGGCCTAGGGAAGACTATGTAAGACTAGGACAAACCCGTATTACTTTCTCCTAAATGTCTTTGTTTCAAATATTTTCTTTTTTTTTTCTTAAATTTCATGAGCTGACCTCTCAGTCGATTATCTCATTTTCTCATTAATTTCTTATTTGTATCTTTTCCAGTCTCCCTTTTAAACTGTGTGGTTCTACAACCCTTGACAAGGGAACAGAACTAAACTCTTCTTTGTCTTTTTAAAATAAATAATCCTGTGCACATAAAATTTAAAAAAAACGCCAAAAACAAAACAACCACCACAAACAAAAAAAGCAGTACAAGGGAAGCAGTTAAAAGCTAACAAGATCAGTGTTTATTGAGAAAGGAAAGGTATAAGGATTTTTTTTTTAAGAATTTTTACTCTCTCCTTTTCCTTGCTAGAAGCTCAAACATCCTGGAATCCAGAGCTCTATCAGCTGTACCAGTAGTGTATATATACACAGTAGTGTATATACACATAGATCTCCACTTTGGACCACCCCTCTTATTCCTTGGAAGCTTACAATGAGTCAATATTTCTGACAGAAGAAATGTATTTTTTCCCCCAATATTTCCCTTCCAAGGCCTTACGACAGTGTTCTTCTACTTTCCTTAGTCCGTCTGTACAGTCACTGAAGATAAGACCCACACTCACCACCTGTATTATGTGGAACTTACCCTAATACTTGGTTTCAAGGCAGTCTAATCTTAATTATATACCAATGAAAGAAGATGAAAAAATGTGAAGAAAATGTGACTGTGAGTCATCTAGGAAGATGTAAATCGTTACCAAAAAATGACTGCCATTTAGCTTAAAGAGTATAGCATACTGCTGCCGCCTTTACATTACCTGTGTTAAAAAGAGAACTTTTTTTTTCTCCCCTTCAGAAGTCAAAGTCTGTCAATTTTTATTAGTGGTAAACTTCCAGAGATTTTTTTTGGAATAGTTCTATCTCATTTGTGTATCCTCATTAAAGTCTAGTGGACACTTGGGAGAAAATAAAATCCCAAACTCTACAATCCAGGAAAAAAAGTGAAACCAAATCCTAAAGAAAACTAACTTGCAAGTAGCTAATGATAAGAAATCAGACCAAAGAGAACAGAACTGGAAGAACAGTGTCAAATGAGGAACCCTAGCAGTAAAGTTCTGCTAAAGCAATATCATGAATTCTTAAGTCAATTTCACCCAAAGATAGAGAAAATAAATTTCAAGATAATTCATATAAGGAAAAAATACTTAAGTGGGCAATATGAGAATATGAAACTCACTACTACAAAATGCCTTCTTTGAAAGTATACTAGGAGTCTGCGTCTAATTTTAGTTTTGCAGTTCAGTGTTCCAGTTTTGATAGAGCTGAAAAGAAAATTCATAGTACACATTGCTTCTTCAAGATGGATCCTTGCAGTACAGGACGTCATCGCTTTTTCTCTTTTTATGCTGGAATTATAATAATTCGTGATGAATAAAATTTATGAACATTGCTGGAACACTACTCGCGTCTTATCCCAGGAAAGGTTTAATTTCAGTAATTAAAGTGATTTTTATGCTTGTTGGCAGCCCATTTTTAAAGGAATATGGAATGTTTTTGTTAAGGGTATAATGAACACCTCTTAAGAAACAAAAGGTTTTGACAGAACGTAAAGATTTGGATTACCAATGCTGATTTTTGACATTCCATCTTTCAAGCAGTCTTACATACATGGTCACAATTTTCATCTTAATTGCTCTTGAATGATGCCACTATAAAGATGTCTTTTGTATTATAAAGGATTTGGGATTTAATTAAGCATTCAGTTCATTTGTCTACACCTGGGTGCCTGAATTCATTCAAGCTGCCTATATGGAATAGGTTCAGGGTCCATGGAAAACACCACTTCTGGAGAAGAACAATGTGTGTGTGTTTGGGGAAGAGATACCTACCAATGGAGCCTGGAGAGCAATTGTGCTGACCCCAGGTAAATGCTTTCCTCGGGAAGAAATGCAGATGGTTCTCACAACCATCACAGAGCTTGGGTCTCTCACTAATGTGTAAACTCCTGTTTCATTAAACTGACATTTGAGTTACTGAACACATTTACCAGATGAGTCAGATAGTTCATGGAAGTATTTGAAGGAATAGAAGTTCAGCGTATGCTGGTTTTGCTATTTATGCTTCATGAAAACATGTTCTTATTTACAAATTATATTAAACAGTTAAACGAAACCCCCCAAACCAATAAAAATAGTTAAAAGTTTGAAGATTTCAGGCAGTTTCACACAATTAGTATAAATCCTAGATAAATAGTAGGATACAGTAGAGATCAACTTCCTGATTATTCAGAATAGGGCTTTTTTCAGATATTTACAGGAAAATATACAAATATCACTGCCAGCTGGAATTTGTGCATTCTCTGCACACAGAGCACACAGAATATAGGCACTGTGAAAGATTTTATTTCTTTTTCTGAGGAACTGATTTAACTTTTACAAATTTCACAACTCAAAACTGGATGGATTTCCTACTTAAATTTTGTTGTTTTCTCAGAAGTGTCAACTAGTGGCGTGAAAATGTTTTGGAATTTTTTGATACTCCAGATCCTGCTTTGCCCTAACTTAGTTTCACTGCTTTAAACAGACATTTAAAGGCATGTCAGTTATCTTTCTTCACTTTTTCATGTGTTAAGGTACAAAATAGCAAGGGATGTGCTACCACTGCTACCCAATTCAACATCTCATTTCCTTCTTTCATAAGCCTTTTTTCTTCTGAAAAAGGAAAACAAAACACTGCTCTTCATGTGCTATCACAAGGCATTAATTTTGAGCAGGTAGAAACAATTTTTAAAAAGTCAGAAATAATGGCACATTTTCTTGAAACATTTCGATTAATTTAATCTTCAATGAAAAAGTAATGAAGTAACACTTCAAACAAGGTAAAGATTGAGGTCCAGGGGTTTTTTTTTGCATTAAGCTTATGCAAGATGTCTAAAGACTTATAAATGTTAAATTGACCTATGCATGCTGTGGTTGATTGAGTTCTCAGTCCCAAATTAAGTGCTCAAGATGTCCTTTGAAGTATGTGAGAGAATTAGAAGTCTAAGGAAAACTCAAAAAGGGTTTGGTGTGGACATGTCTTCACAAGTTTTTGCACAGAAGATATTGAGACAGACTTTTGTGCACAAATATTTCTTCATTGAGTCCACACTTTACGGCACAAGGTGATGGGAAAAGTAAGTCTTACTTTAGGGGAAAAATAAAAATACAAATTGGGTAAAGATAAAGAGAGAGGGAGATAGAAAAAAAAAAAGAAAAAAAAAAACCCAAAATGACATTAAAGAAAAAAATAGACAAAATTCAGAGGTGGAAAAAGCTCATGCCAGAGGCCAACGAAGAGATGCCACAGGGTTCCAAGGCAAGCCTCCCTGTTGGACCACTCTACACTCTAACAAGTGGTCGTCCATAAAACTTTTTCTGTAATAACTTCAAGGTTTTTTCAGGATCTGCCTAAAGTCCCTCATGGTTGTTTCTGGTCTTTAGTGATCATTGGAGCATGGTATTACACAGGTTTGTTTGAAGGGGCAAGGTTTTCATTGAATGGCTAGGGTTGGAAGGGAGCTTAAAAACACCTGTCTCCTATCCCCCATGCTGTGGGCAGGGACATCTTCCATTAGTTCAGGTTACTCAGAGCCTCATCAAGCCTTGTCTTGAATATTTCTGGGGATGGGGAGCCCACAGCCACCCTGGGCAACCTGTTCCAATGTCTCACCAACCTCACAGTAAGGAATTCCTTCCTCAGATCTAATCTAAACCAAACCTCCTTCAGTTTCTGGGCATCCCTCTTGTCCTATCAATACATGCCCTTGTGAAATGTCCTTCTCCAGCCTTTTTGTAGGTCTCCTTTAGGCACTTGAAGGCTGATATAAGGTCTCCTTGGAGCCTTCTGTTCTTCAGGCTGAGCAAACTCAGCTTTCTCAGCTGCTCTTCATGGGAGAGGTGTTCCAGTACTTTGGCCACTTCTGTGGTCCTCATCTGGACTCATTCTGACAGATCCATATATTTCTTATGTTGGTGGCCCCAGAGAGGGGCACAGCACTCCAGATCGGTGTCATAAGAGCAGAGTAGAGGGGCAGAATCACCTCCTTTTATCCTCTGGCTGCACCTCTTTTGATGCAGCCTAGGATGTGGTTGGCTTTTTGGGCCTCAAGAACACATTGCTGAGTCATACTGCGCTTGTCCCCAGGATTAGTCTTGATCCATTCTCCTCCCAGCCTGTACCTTTTGTATGGCCCAACCCGGGTTCAGGAGCTTGCAATTGGTCTTGTTAAAGTTCATGAGGTTTTGTCATTGTGAATGGTCAATAAATGTTCCTGCGTGTTTTTGGATAAACCTGCAAAACAAGAGATAGGAAAAAGTCAAGGAGAAGTTGACACGATACTCAAGCCTGTGGCAATCTTTTCACTAATGGCAAACTGACATAACAACATCAAGGTTTGCAGATGCAGGCCAATAGCAATATTAGCACAAGACCAACAGCATGAGAAAACTGGAAAATTACAGAGGCTTTGGAAAACTACACCAATTTGTGTGACAGGTTACAAAGCTTGGAGGAAAGACAGACTACAGAACTACACATGGAAAGCCCTAAGCATTACACAGTTTAAGACATTTAAGGCACCCTGGGAAGAAAAAAAAAGAAGACCATAGGTTCCTGAACTTGAAAACCTAACCAAGGAAACAAACTTTTTCCATCCTAAGATGTGTTGCTTGGGGTTTCATGAGCAGAAGAGAAACTGAGATTTTCCTCAGTTCATAGCAAATATGGACCTTTTCTGCTCTTTGGTTTGGAGCAAAGAGAAAGATGAAAGACATCTTATGAATAATAATGGTAATTTCCAGAGGGGTTTAATTTTTTTGTATGCTGACTGCAAGGAGCTTAGAAACATGAGATTTATTTGCTTAACGGAGTAGGCAGCAGTTGAGCAGCATTTGTCAATTGCTCAGTGATATCTAAAAGTTGAGATTAGATTTGTCCAGTAGTATATTTATCAATTGATATACACATAAAAATACACATATGTGTTGATATAGGCCTTCAAAGGGACTGAAGATGGTTTGCTAATTTTTTTTTTTTCCAGTCAAGTTCTTAACATTCCAAAGAACCTTTGAAGCCATCATGAAGAAACTTCTCTATGTAAAGAAAATGACAGAGAATTAAAGTTTAATTATACAGAGAAATAGATATACCAACTATATGACAAGACCTTATTATCTCCTGGATTATGGACAAAAAAGAAAAAAAAAGAAAACAATTAAGGGTAATATACTGATTAGTATAAAAATAGTCCTTTTTCTCCCCGTAAAATTAGCAAAAAAATTTTATTCATTATGTTAATCCTGAGCTATTGCTCAAATTTTTGAAAAAATTTTTATTCATTATGTTAATCCTGAGCTATTTCTCAACTTCTTGAAATACAGAATTTTTTTTGTTCCATTTACCTCAGACAAACTTTTGAAAAAGCAGGCTCAGTAATGAGTAGATTCAACAGTCAATATATAAATTCCTAGCTAAAAGAACTATCTGACTCTTCCTGTTTTTCATATGGAGATGAATAGAGTATTTACCACATTGCTGCAGTGTACTACAAACATAGCTTCTGCCATTCTCCCCAGGAGAAAATGAGCAGTCTCACACAGCTGATGTGTAATTGGGAAAGGAGGCAGAAAGAACTGAGAGTAACTTACTAGATTCAACCTGGATTCATATGTAGAGACACAATAACAGAAGGCAGGACTTCTCCCAGTTTCAGCTAGGGATAATATGATATACTTCTCCAAGCATTTGTAAGTCCTATTTTTTTCCTCTTCCACCTTGATCACCTGGTTATCAGATTCTGGTGCCAATACCTGTGATGAACTTCATTGTGTAGGTAGGGGCTTAAAATAAGTACAAATAATAGCAGGTGAGAAGGCTGCTAGAAAAGTATGAAGCAGAGTTTTTCTTTTGAAGAAAACTAGGAAGGCAATCAGATGACTCAATTTTGCATAGAAAATAAAAATCCAATACAATCAACCACGGAGTTAAACAACATTGTCACTTTAGTATCTTTGTTGATTCAAAAATCTGGCTTTTATCAGACCTGAGGAATGGATGAATTATTTGGCAACAGAATTAAACAAAGGGACACAGCTATACTTATCATAAGTCTGAAGCAAACTTCCATTACACAAAAAATATAGAAAACTTGAATATGTGTTTGCTAGATCACCACTTACCACAGTTTGAAAAGAACAGATTCAGTTCCTTCCTATGAATCCCCTATAAAGCAAGCAGAAAATTAAAGAGCATGGCACAAAAGCTGTTTGTGTCACCAAGGACATACAGTTTCTTTTAGAAGCATCCAAATATCAGGGAGACAGAAATCCTTATTATGTATAGGTACAAGATATATGGGTTTCCTTGTCTTTGGACAGATTACAAGCATCATCCTCTTGAAAGGAAAGGAGAACTAAAAATATTTTATGCTATCTCTGTCTTCTGTTAATAAATGGTGGGCTATTTCTGTCTATAGAATCTCAAAAAAGACTGTATTGTTCATCAGAAATTATAGTTTGCTTGACCTGAAAGTATAAACATTGTAAAGTTTAAATTATAAGGACAACATTGGATGTGCTCAGCTATATAGAGCACTATATTTTTTAAAGCAGTTCAGGTGTGCTGATTTACACTTCCAAATTTGACCTTCTGTCTCTGGAACAGAGATGACAAAATGTATAACTCCTTAAGAGATGCAATATGATTTTCTGATAAAATAATCTTCTGATAACATTTAGACTGAAATATGCTGTAGTCCTCCCTCTGTTTCAAAATCAAGTCACTTAATCTGTTTGGTTGAGATTCATTTACATTCTGGAACAGATTTATGCCCCCTCTGAGACTGAGCTTGAGGAAGTTAGGGATGCACAGACCTGAGTGAATTTAGTCTCTTAGCTTCTTGTCCAGAAATCTGGAATAACAGCTTTTCTACCTGCAAGAGGTATATTATTTTAGTAATATTCTTCATCCTTCACATGCTGCAGATGTGGAGACTGTATTGAGAACATTCTTTGTGTAAGTTTGTGTTCTGCTCCAAAACCATGTGAATAGTATCATATAACTGATTAATTTATTTTAACGCAAATTGTAGCAGAATGTACTGCTTAATTAAAGTTGTTTTACCTTGAGCTTGAACATCTCTAATCTTTGACTATGGGTACAAGCATGTTACTTAATGCATTTTTAGTACTATGTTTTTGTTAGTGAAATCTTCATGACTGTGCAGCTAACTCACATGCACACTTTCCAGGCTGAATTGATACAATTTGTGCTTCTCTCTTCGTGCCGAAGCATTGCTTAAACTGTTGCGACTTGCCGAACTTTGAATATCCCTTGTCTTCTCTGAGAACAATTCAAGGCCATCAGATAATGTGGCAGCTATTCATTCTGCAACAAAGCATGTGGCTCAGTTGCAGAGATGGAAGATTCAGCACAAGAAACACTCCTAACATTCTTGAGGAGTACCAGCAGCCCACTGCTGATATTACCCTGAAATGAATATGCTGTCTTTCTTTATTCATTATTCACTCCTTTTCCTTTTAACTAAAGTCAGTTTAGGGTGGAGTGTGTGTGGGGAATAATAAAAAGAAAAGACAATCTTCCCTTGATAAGTCTTATTTAATCACTGACAGACTTTGATTCAAACCTTTGTGTAATGAAGTCTGTTATTTTCTATTTGACTTAAACAGGATTTTTGCTGCAACCTTATTAAGAATCCTTCTGAAGTCTAAACTCTTGACTTAACACTTCCCATGGAAATGAATTCTGTAATCTGATTTTTCACATACCAAACATATATTTGCTCTGTGTTTGGTAATTTCCAGTGTATTCAAGGATTCCTTTGCTTTTAGTATTTTAGAATATTGCCCCATCTACCAAATCTATATATCCCCATATCGAGTCTTTACTGTATTACTTTACCAAGTTATGTCAGACTGTTGCTATCTCTGGGAAACTCCTGTCCTTATCTACTCTTACCTCGAAGAATGTTTTTCTTACATCCAATCAAAATTTTCCTTTGTGCAAGTTGTGCCCATTGCCATCTGTCCTTTGCTGTGCATCTTTGAGTGGAATCTGGCACTTTATTTTTAGAACCAACCATTAGGTAAACAAAAAATACAGTAAGATTTCCTTCTTTTCCCCGCACTAAACAAATTTATTTTCTACAGTCTTTCACTGTACCCTTGCATCCTGAACAGAATCAAAATTATTTAGGTAAATAACTTTGATCCTAAAACAGTATCACTGCCATGGATGGATGCAGAGAACTGAAAAGTATGTGAGAAATCTTAATCCATTATGCATGTGCACAAGTGCACATACACACACACACAAACACTTCTAGTGAACTACTGCTCTGTAGAATGAATTTTCAATAACCATAAAATAAGAATGTATGCATGATCCAGTCATTGAAGAAGAAGATACTTGAATACCCCTGGGGCTACCTGAAAGGCATTTCTGGGATATCAAGATAAAGTATCTTAAAAAAAGAAATTTTAAAACACATTTGAGAAATGTGAATTGTGCTATCAAGGAATTAAATCTTCTCGGATGCTAAAGTAAACGAGACATATACAGAAAAAAATATCAGAGAATCATATCTTGAAGAGTGCAGAATAAAAACAGAAACCTATTTTGGGAAAAATCTCCCTACCATTGTATTGGTATTTCTCAACAAGATCAAGTATATAATAAATATTAGATAAGCAATAATAATTAAAATATTATTTATTGTACAATATATTGATAATAATATATAAAATATATGCTTACAAGTATACAATCTTTTGATTTTCCACAACTGATAGCACAGATCAAATTGTCTTTAGATTACTTATATGAGAATGCACCATAAACTAGTAATGGTCTGGGCTTTGCTGCTTCAAAACAGTAAGCAGAATGGATCATTATGGTTTCCTGCAATTTTACCTGTGAGTTATCTCAGAGGAGACGCATCTATTACTTGCTTTTCATCTTTTACCTTACCACTGTCACTTGATTATACTTTTTTGCAACTGTTACATAGTTCAGTTTCCTTTACTTCATAGTTACCCCCTGCAAAGTCTCCAGTGTGTGGATCTTTCTCTTTCAATCCAGGGTCCAAAAGCAAACACAGCATTCAAGATGTGGCCTAAGAGCCGATAAGTAGAGACAAATAATCACTTCTCTTGACCTATGCTCTTGCTAATGCAGCTCAGCACAGAGTTAGCCATCACTGAGAGGTTGTTGCCCTGATGGTACAGATGCACAGTATGGTCTGGGAACTGCCTGTTCATCTATGAAAGCCTCCTGGCATTTTCACCTGCCTTCCTTTTTGTTGAAATTTATTGCTCCTAATCTTTGTATATTAATCATCTTCCCTTCATGGCTTTATGCCAAGTAACTATGAAGCAGATCCCTAAAGAGGACAAAATCTGCTCTCCTGAAGTCCAGGTTAGTGAGCTCGCTCTGTGCCCTCCTCGCTGCCCTAAAGCTCTTGAACTCCACCATTTCAGGCTCACTGCAGTCAAGGCTGCCCCTGATCTTCATATTCCTCATCATTCCTCACGACCTTGATGGTGAGAACAAGGTCCACCATTGCACCTCTCCTCATTGGCTCCTTTTTCTCATGGAGAGGCAAGTTACCATCAATACATTCCAGGAAACTCCTGGATTGCTTGTGTGTGCCTCCAATAGATATCTGGGTGGTTGGTGTCCCCCACTGAGGAAGAGGACTTACAAATGTGAGGCTACTCCTATCTTTCTATAGAGAGCCTCATCTGCTCAGCTTCCTGGGCTGTGGGGCCTGTAGGACAGACTCCCAGTATAATCTCACCTGATTCTGCCCTCCCTTTAATCCTGACCCATAATTTCTCAGTCAGTGCTTTTTTCATTCCCACATGAAACTCAGTGTTTCCCTTAACAATAAAATGACTTACAATCAAAACCAGCATTATGTTCAAATGCCCTCTCTATTAAAAAACAGTTTGAGACTCTAGTATTAGAATTCAAAGGAAATTAAGGTTTATATGTTTTACTTACAGAAGAGCCAAATATTCCATGTGAATTGTGGTGAATTCCATGGGTTTTGTGTGAAAGGTAAGTGACCTCAATTTTTCCTTCTTTTGTATCAGAATAAGTACAATTAGTAATTTTTTTTTTTTAAGTGCAACTACCTCTTACCAGGATAAAAGAATTGCCTTTGAAAATTTCTTTTGATGGAAAAAAATCTAAGAAAGGTCAAACTACTGGACAGTCACCACTCTGCTAGAGGATAACTAGATCACTCACTGATTTGCATCCATATGGCAGCTGAAACCTGCTGCTTCAGAACAGAGTACAGAAATTGCCTCTGATTTAGGATATCTAGACATGTTCTTTCCCAGTAGGAAATTTGTTTAGTAACTCAAAGAAGTATGATATACAAGTTTTCCTTGTGTGACTCCAGAAGTGTAATAAACACTTTTCCTAATAAGGTACTTGTCATCCTTTTTACAAGAATTTTTTTTAGGGTTTACATTATGCATGGGAATAAGCAGTTAAACTTTGCATAATTTGTATACCTTCAAGAGCGAGCAGATACTTATAATCAGTAATAAAATACTACATACATTTCCTATACCTCCAGCTCAATCTTTTCTTGCCTGTCAAAAGGGATCAATTTACATTTCAAATAGTAAGCTTTCCTTGCTTCCTGCAGCTCCTGGTGGAGGCAGCAAATTTTCAGTCTGAATTAATGGAAGTGACGAAGAAACAAATGTCATTTTATCACTTTATAATCCAGTGAGTCAAGGATGATCCTACAATGGGAAACTTTTGCAGATATCGTTGTTGCTCAGGTATGCTGTACTACAAAATAAATTATATTGAAAAGATACAGCTAATTTTGTATACCAGATACTGGAGTCTTCTCTAATTCCTGCAGTTTTTGTGCTACAGTTTTAATCCAAAAGGGAAGCAATCAGTCAACAGGAAATGGCTGAAGCTGTGTGTTTAAAATGAAGTCGGCACCTTCCTTAAGATACACACAGAGAGTTCAGAGCCTTACACCAAAACTAAGTACTTGGACAGATTGATTCCCCAAACTGTTATCCTTCCTAACATTTGTTCAGCTTTATTGACATTGGTGACCTTGGATGGAGCCTTAATTAGGCATTAATTAGATCTGCTCTGAGCAGAATAAAATGACACCATATTAAAATTTTGAGCAACAGCCTCGTTATGCTAAGGCTCAAAAGGCTGGCAATACCAGTTAAGAGGAACAGATGTTTGGACCAGAAGAATCTGAGAAAAGAAAATGACAAAAAAAGCATCAGTGAAATTGGGCCACAGGTTTGTTTCACTTTAAAAAATATTTTGTCACCTTGTGTGTCACTGTAATATTGTGTTTCTAAAAGAAGATCTTTCAAACACTGTTTTTTTTTTTGAAGCCAGGTATTCACTTTCTCATGACCC
This sequence comes from Platysteira castanea, assembly GCA_013397175.1. Taxonomy (NCBI): domain Eukaryota; kingdom Metazoa; phylum Chordata; class Aves; order Passeriformes; genus Platysteira; species Platysteira castanea. The sequence continues at coordinate 5,612 of VYXC01006782.1, read as the reverse complement.
TAATGTATGTTAGTGTTTCAGTACTACTGAGCTACTTTCTGCAACTAGGGCACAAGAGGATGAGACATGAATCTTTAGCGACATTCTTCTTTAGCATCATTGAATTCAAGGTCTCTCAACCTGCTTTTCACTGTACCACAAATGACACAAATCAGTGTCACTATGATACTATTACTTTTATCTCTGATTTTACATGGGTACAGCAACTATTAGATAATTCAAAAGCAAACAAGGAAAATGATGACCCTGAGATTACCTCAGTTGGTCAGAGCATGGTGCTAGTAATATTGTGAGTTCGATCCCCAAATGGTCCATTCTCTTAAGAGCTGGACTTGGTTATCCTTCTGCGTCCCTTTCAACTCAGATGATTCTGTGATACTTCTCTTTGTTGGAGAGGTGTTCATGCAGTCAGAATAATCTTTTCTGTCACTGTATTATATGAAAGCAGAGGAGTGACAGAAATATATGTAGATGATACAACACAGCATACAAATTATGTAACATATATGTGATTCCCAAAATAAAATGTATAATATATAATATTCAGTGGATAATATAATTTGAATATAATGTATAAAATATGATTTCATATGATATTTTAAATCATAACACCACGACTCTGTATAACATTTTTCAGAGTTCTGTCTTTATTCCATGTGCTTATATTGCTTTTAATGAAGAATAATGAAATGCTAAATAAATTTCCTAAGTACAACTCAGTCTTATTTTCATCACTGAACTACCTGCATTGGATAGTTAACAGTACAAGAAAAATATTTTTGTATTTTTGCTGACCTCATACTTTCGCAAACTTCATTCTCACTTACTAATCTCTCACTCGAACAGGATTTATTCTGTCCACTGAAGGCAGAGAAGAAGGCATCACAGCACTATGGACAAAAACTAAGCGAAATATTAGGACATAAGCCACACAGTCCTGACTCATTCTAGACTACACATATACAAATATACCTGCCTTTCACCTTCACAGAGTTAGCTAGCCAAGGCAAGAAAAACTGCAGATTCCACAGCAAAACTGGTAACAGAGGAAAATATATCCTCCACTCCATCTCAGCAGGTCTTAAAAAATGAAAAACTTGAGGACCTCCGTGTGTTGAATACCAGTATCCACTGTGACTTGCCTTTTCATAAAAACAAAGACAGAACTACCCCTTTGTACAATTTAATTTGTCTTTACGGTTTTAATTTTAAAAGCTGGGGCTGGAATTTAATTGGGACCACTGGAACTTTAATAATGCCACTGGTATCTGAATCAGAGGTATTTGAGTACATAAGAGGATGATATCTTTTATTATAAAATCCTTTAAAATTTAAATAGTGCTCACATTCAGTCTCCACTGATTTGGTCTTTAAATGCATTTTCTGGAAGACTTTCTTAAGAACTAAAGAAATGCTATGTTACTTGACTAGAAGTCTGTCTAAAGCCATATTTTAAAAGAAGAGAATTGTTTCAATTGTAATCAGTATGATATGAACCATATCAAGTTTAGAAAGCCCTTTTACAGGCAGGTAAGAAGTAATTTAGCCTCATAAGGAGTTTCTTCTTTGACCAGTCAAATTTCTGGTTTGTGCTTTAAAGAACAGCTCTAAATTTCTTAAAAACCTTTGTAAAATATTACTTTACTCTCAAAAAAATGTTTAAATATCTTTAAATCCTACTAATTTCCTTGCCTCACTACAACCTTCTGGCAATAGAAACTGCTGATTAATTATGCATTTAGAAAAAAAAGATGCACTTCTTTTATCTATTTCTGAGCAAGTCAATTGCACCACAGGAGTCAAGATCTGAGTCTCCTTTCTCTTCCAACTTCATATTGAAGAACTGAATACAAAAGATGTAATGCAGTGGGAAATTAAGCCCCAGCTAACAATGACAAAAGCATAAATTACAGCCTCACTCAGAAATGGTGACAAAGACAAAAGAATTCTTTGTGGACCAAAATCCAAATACAGCAGCACTGTCTATTGTTATCTCTAAGTCTAAATGCAGCAGGGAATCCTTAGGGCATGTTACACTAATCACCTGACTAACAAGGATATCAACACTCCATTCTCCTACATTTCCTGTGGCCTAACAACAATATCTTTACCATGTGTGAAAGTGATACGACTGGCCTCATTTTGCTCAGCAAAACTGTAGGAGTGTAGGACACCCTGGTATCTACCCTCCCAATGAAGATTGGTTTCTTCAGCATTAGAGTACTGAGAGAGACCAGCCTCCTGTGTAGATGCACTGTAGCTCCTGAGGCAGACACTGCAGAAGGACAGTCTCTAATTTGCCTTCGAGGTCTCCTCATGCTGGAAGGAAGGAAGGAAGGAAGGAAGGAAGGAAGGAAGGAAGGAAGGAAGGAAAGAAAGAAAGAAAGAAAGAAAGAAAGAAAGAAAGAAAGAAAGAAAGAAAGAAAGAAAGAAAGAAAGAAAGAAAGAAAGAAAGAAAGAAAGAAAGAAAGAAAGAAAGAAAGGAGCCAATCTTACACATTAGTCTTTCCAATTAATCTTCCATTTGGACATCAGTGTAAGAAAACCACAAGATATATGCAAATGAAAACTTTTGTTTAAATGGTCCAGAGATAAAACTGAGTCAATTATTACAAAGTGCAATACATTTTAAACATGCCTGAATACTTCAAATGTCACAAAAGATGAAGAAAGAATATGAAGATTTGAAGTAGGCTGAAACAACCTGCCATCCCATCAAGGCATACCTGTTTATATTACATTTTTCTTCTGTTTTCTCCTAGCCAAGAACCATTTAATTAACACCCCATGCAAAAGACCCTGTTTGAAGTCATAGAACTAATAAAATCAATGGCAAAGCTGTCAACAGCTTTGTAAGAGACAGGGGTTCACTCCAGAAAGACTTCAGAGCACTTCAGGCTCCTCCAGAAGTTCTGAATTACATTTTTCTTCAATTTCATATGTTTTTGTTGTTGTTATTGTGGCCCTTATTATTAGTAGTAGTAGTAATAGCAGTAGTAGTAATATTATTATTAAAAATCAATTCTTTTTTCTGAACAATACTTGAAAGAATATCTCTACCCTTCACTATTCATGAAAGAAAAGAAATTTAGCAGGGCAGACTGTAAGCATATGTGGAATGTGAGAGCATCTGCTTCATGGAAGTGATCCCATCAAGGACCTCTTCAGTGCAAAGGCGATAATAAATTAAGGTGGAAGTGGTAAATAAGACACAGAGACACAAAGCCAAGAGACAGGAGACAACAGAGTCATTGCCAAGGACAAAAAGTCTTCAGTTACAAACCAAAAGCCCATTAAGTAAGTATAGGCACAGCTTTGGAGAGGAATAGCCTGGGCTTTTTCAGTCATACAAAAGAAACAAGCACGTGGGGATCTGTGATACTCCAGGGGTGTGTCAGTGGAATGACACATGACTTAGGAGGGAGTGTGTGGGGAAGAAGCAATAGGCTAAGGGACAGACAAGGCTGTGTACAGAATGGTCCAGGCCAGCTGCGTGCAGGCCATGGCCCATCAGGAGGTTTATCTCCCGGCCCTGCGGTTGTGTTCTCCTTAAATCCTGTGGTAGGTCTCCCTGTGCCACCTCACTTGTTATCCTGTGCAAGCGTAAGAACCAGAGGGTTTAGGTGATTTTATCCATGTATGTAAATATCTGAAGGAGGGTGTCGAGGATAGAGCCAGGCTTCTCTCACTGGCGCCAAGCAATAGGATTAGAGGCAATGGAGAGAAACTTGAACACAGGAAATTTTACCTGAATATGATAAAGAACTTCTTTACTCTGCAGTTGACGAGCACTGGAACAAGTTGTCCAGAGAGGTTGTGAAGTCTCCTTCTTTGGAGATATTCAAAAGCTGTCTGGACACAATCCTGAGCAATGTGCTCTAGGAGAGCCTGCTTCAGCAGGGAGGCTGGACCAGATGAGCTCCAGTGGTCTCTTCCAAACTTATCCATTCTATGACTCTGTGACTCTATGAGAAGCTGGTTGCTGTGGGTGTGAGTGGACTGGGACCAGACACTACAGTGAGGTGGGTGTGGAGGATTCCTGGGACGGTGATACCTGTGGCTGGAGCCTGTGGGATCTCAGGGACACCAGCTGGAGGCAGGTGAGGGACTTGGCCTCAGCTGCATTTTTAAATGATGTGCTTTTGCTTCAGCAGGGAGGCGGGGTCAGGTGGGTGAGGTGAGTTAGGTGAGTGAGGGGCTGAGTGCTAGGTTCCTGGTGCTGGGTGCTGGGATTGGAGACAAGTATCTCCCCTAACCCTGGTACTAGGCAGGGGCTTCAGTCAGACAGCAGGGCTGAGCACCTGCATGTGAATCAGGGACCTGTGGGGCAGGTAAGGAGTCCCAAGATCCATGAACAGGTACCAGATGGACAGAAGCGCAATATCAGTACTCAAGGGATCCACAAATGTGCATGTGCTTGTGACTGGAGTGTGGAAGATGTATGCATGCGTGTGTGTGTGTGTGTATGTATGCACATGCACTAACTTGCACTAATGACCTTCAATCCTAAGCAAGACACAGTTGGCTGTCTGCACTCGTGTTTGTGAGAGCACTACATCTGGGTGCTGCTGACAGCAGTGCCTTGCCCGTGGCAGTGTGCACAGTCAGACCTGTGTGTCTGTGGGTGTACACCTGTGTCTGTGTACGTGTCCTTGGGATACATGCTCGGCTTTGCTTCCCACTGAACCTGCAGACACCTCCCAGCCTAAGCACAGACGTTGGCTCCCTAGGCATGATGGAATCCCAGCCTTGGAGTTACTGGAGGCAGTGTCAGCTTAGAACATTCCTTAGAAAAAAGAAAAGAAAAAAATTGTATTAGTTAAAATTATGTTTTTGCTATTCTTTGAAGAATTTCAGCATAAGAAAAATGTACAAATTATCTGATAAGCGAAGGAGTTAATAAACATTAGTGTGAACACCAGATCCCCACTGCTGTAACTCTCATTTATCTCTCATTTAATACCTGTCTCAGAGACATCACCATCATCAAATCATAGAATCAGAGTGTGTTTTTTGTTGAAAGGGGCCTTAAAGACTATCTAGTTCCAATCCCTCTGCAATGGGCAGGGATACCTTCTGCTAGATCAGATTGCTTAGGGTCTGATCCACCCTGGCCTTTAACACTTCCACAGATGGAGCATCCACAGCTTCTCTGGGCAACTTCTTTCAATGCCTCCCCACCCTCGCAATAGAGAATTTCTTCCTAATATCTAATCTAAACCTACCCTTTTTCAATTTAAAGCCATTGCACCCTGTTCTATCACTGCACAGCCTAGTAAAAAGCCGCCCTTCAGCTTTTTTGTAGGCCTCTTTATGGGACCGGAAAGGCCACAACAAAGGCCCCTACTGAAAGGCCACAACAAAGTCACCTTGGAGTCTTCGCTTCTCCAGTCTGAAGAGCCCCAACTCTCTCAGCCTTTCCTTGTAGCAGAGGTGCTCCACCCCTCTAATCACTTACTTTGCCTTTTGTAACTGTCTTGAATCCACAGATTTCCTCTGATGATTTTCTACCTTAAATATTCCCCAAAAATTACCACACTGCTCTACGTGTCTTTACCTATCATGGTTTATGCAGTGTCTGCAGTACTCCAGTAATTTTTACCTTCTTTTGC
>VYXC01006781.1:78795-90734 GCA_013397175.1 Platysteira castanea | reverse complement strand
ACAGCCATAAAAAATTCAGAGTTAAACTACACCAGGGCTCCTGCTCACAATGGCACAAAGACAACTTGGGCTCTGCTTGGGACTCGGGTGGGTCATTTTGAAGCCCATCTATGTTGTGCTGCAAGAAACTGCATTGAAGTAATTTAGAGATTTTTTTTTTCTAAGCCCTGAAATCCAGTCAAGATATTTTAATGAATTGGAGAAAAAGAATAAATCCCATTAGAGTGCAAGGGAGTTGGAGGCAGCCAAGGGTTCTTGACACCTCTAAGGCTCTTAGGTGCTTGATGAGGTCTTAGCCAGCACAATATTTATCTTACAGTTTTGATTTTAAAATGCCAATAAAGTTTTCTAAAATCAGCTTTAGGGATGAAGAGATTGCAGGAAAATCTCCCATTTTATTTAAAAGTTACAAAAATTATTGTCATTTTTTTATTGCTTAGGAAACTCTAAAAAGGATATTTTTCATTAGAAACAGTTTGTGCTCCTTCTTCTCCTGCACAGCGTGGAAGGTGTTTGCCATAGTCAATATCCAAAGAGGAAACCCATTGGTTAAAATGTGTATTTTAACATGTGTATTTTAACATACGTAAAATTTGTTAAAAAATGTGTATTTTGCAGTGTTTATTTGGGGAAAGGGAGTATATTTTTTTTGTATGCCTTCTAAGAAAAATGCCTTCAGGTTTGCTCTGTGCCTCCAAAGGGCACTGAGAAGGATTCAGCCTCCCCTGGAACCCCCCTGCCTTGTTTGTACAGCCAGGAGCACGGCTGGTAATGGATACCAAACAAGGGGTGAAAGCACAATAAAGGAAACTCTCACACCCGCTAGGTTCAGCAGAAAGGAGGGAAAAGAGAGACTTTATTTACATTTATCATGCTTTATAGAATTTTCAACTCCACCAGGGATTGGAGGACATGGCACTTCCTCCCCAATCCCACTGGAGAAAAAGGATGCTCATCAAACTTTCTCTTCTCACAAAAGGAATGAAAAACAGAAAAGATGGTTGAATAAACATTGGCCATTATTTACATGAAACTGTGTGAAAATTCTCTGACTCCAAGGTTAAAACAGAAGGCTTAGCAAAAACCAGGACAACCTCTGCTTCTCTGTTTGCAGGAGAAGGCCGTCTCCCAAGGAGCAGATCGTGGTGACTCCGTCCTTTGCCACAGTTGGCGTGGAGACCAGGCAGCTCACGGAGGAGAACGCAGACTTCGCCTCGCGGGACCGCTACCACCACTCCTCACTCATCAGCAGAGAGGAATTTGGGAGCCGTTTCCAGTGAAGGACACACACACGCACAAAAAAGATCAATCCATAACTTCAAAAAGCATTTAGAAGTGCTAATGGCTGCCACAGGCACCTTGTGAAATACTTGAATATATGCACAAAGGATGTGAATGGCTATTGATGCATTTGAGGCTTGTTTGTTTAGGGAAAATACAACGTTGCTGGGCTTCCAACCTTACCCAAAGTGAGGGTAAGGAAACCAGTTATTTCCATTAAAAAATGGAAATGAAAGGGCCAGTCCCGGGAAGTGATGAGTTACTGAGGGCAGCATAACCTTCTTAAAGAATTCAATTATAAGCCCTATTGAGTTCTAAAAGAGGTTGCTGCTCTAAAAGCTTACACCACCTCATTTCAGATGTCCTCTGGGTGACTGGGGACGCTCTGCCTGGGAGCAGTGACATTGCTGCAGGAGCTGGCAGCCCACTCCCAGCTGTGCCACGGATGGATGCGACCTTCCAGGTCAATTCACTTCTCCTCTCGGCACGAATTTCCCTGCTTGTAATACAGTAATTTTCTACCTCAGCATTTCAATTACCGAGGTCTTAGAAAGTACTTAGAGGCGTTAGACAATAGGCCAGAATCAGTGGCAAGTATGAGAAGATTATGAAGTATATTCACAACTGAAATCACACATTTAAAAGCAGTAATGCAGAATAATGACCTCTCCTGTAAAACTGTGAAATTATGTCTTAGAAGCTGTTTCCCATATCCTTTCTGATGTGAGGCCTGAGATCTGAGGAAATAGAGGTTCCACTTAGAGGTTCTCCTGGCTGATGATTCAGAACTGCTTTAGCAAAATAAGTTTAGCCCCAGCACCACACATCAGTTCTGACATTACGAGGAGGGGGAAATCACTGCCTTTCACTGGGTTTCAACTCTGATAACTCCAGCCTTTGGATTATTTATTTCTCCTTCTGTGCAATAAAAGCCTGAGACACCAGGAACTCATCTCCCTTCTTTCTGTGGGCACCCTCGATGTTTTTGAGCACCATTCCCCTTGCCAGTGCTCAGTGCTGGTGTTACTGGGTGGGGTGGGTCCCATCCCATGGTCTGGCCAGCTGCAGCTTGGGCTCTTTCAGTTTTCTCACAGAGGGAGGCACAGGAGGCTTTCTGCTGACGTGGAGAAAGGAGCCACCTTGGCGCACTGCAGAAATTATATTCATTTTTCAAGGCTGGAGGTCTTTGACTAAGTGCTTTTAACCTTAATTATCTCGAGAGAGGCAAGAGGGAAGTTGTGTTGGTGTGACCAGCTCTGAGCCACCTCAAATCAGTCATTCAGTGTTGGAAACACCTTTCCAGGATTCCCTGCTGCCTGCCTCTTGCCACTGGTTTCCAAAGAGCCTGGATCTGTTGTGTGGGTCCATGATGAAGCTGCCCCTGGGGCCAGTGGCTCCCGAGAGCCCTCCCTGTGCTTGTAGCACCCTTAACCCTGGCAGAATCCCCTGCTCTGCAGATTTCAAACCCTCCTTGGTGCTGCCCCACTGCTGGCAAGCTGCTTGGTGCTGTGCTACAGTCCCACACCCAACCTTAATGCCATTGCTGTAAAATCTTGTATTTCATAAAATCTGGTCACATGTGTGGTCCCTTTCTTCCCAAGCTGAGGATTGCTCAGCCCAGCATTTCTCTGTAGCTTGAACAGAAGAAAACTCCAGAGCATGAAGAGATCAATAGGCAGAAATTCCTAGGTAGCTTCTTTTTTAGCTGCTGAACAATTTAATTCCCTTCTCAAAATAAGACGTGAGTTAGGAGATGCAGAGAGGGAGGTGAGGAAGGTCCTTGGCTGTACCTCGCTCGCTGAGGAGCTGCACTGGCTGAAACCAGATGATTTGGTGTTTGCCTCTTCAACACTGTGACCCCTGCTCATCCCCACATGGGATGTGATGGGCTCTTTAGTCCCCCTTGGTCTGGCAGTACTGGGAGTGTGTTGGTAGAGGACACAAGAAAAGAGGCTCTGACACCTGCCAGGTTTAGCAGAAAGAGGAAAAAAAGAGAGACTTTATTTACATTTCTCATACTTTAAAGGGTTCTCAACTCCACAAGGGATTGGAGGACATGGCACTTCCTCCTCAATCCCACTGGAGAAAAAGGATGCTCATCAAACTTTCTCTTATCACAAAAGGAATGAAAAACAGAAAAGACAGTTAAATAAACATTGGCCATTATTTACATGAAACTGTGTGAAAATCTCTGACTCTAAGGTTAAAACAGAAGGCTTAGCAAAAACCAGGACAACGTGGGAGGAGGTCCCACAGCTTTGCTTTCAGCTCAGTGTGCAGCAGCTGTCCCCCCCTCCTGCCACCACCGTCCAGCAGCCCTTGGCACCTGAGCATCCCCTGGGAACATTCCCGTTGTGTTTGTGTGCTGGTGAAGCCTTTGGGCTCTGGGCTGCAGGCATGGGTTCTGCCTTGTTATTCCCAGAAAAAGCAGCAGTTCTGGCATCACCACTGGATTGCTGCTCTTGAGGCCTGGCAGCAGAGGAAATGCTCTGCAGAGAACACTGTCCCAGGGGTTTCTGGTTGTCGGGTGCCAAGTGCTGCTGCTGGAGAAACTCTGCCACCTCCTTCACTGGCACCACAGCAGGAAGCAGCTCCCTCCACCACCAGGTGAGCACAGGCACCTGGTCTGTCCCTCGTATCTGCAGGGAGAAATGTGTCATCCAGGGCTGATTTCCTTGCTGCTTTACTGTTGTCCTGTTTTTTGCTAAGCCTTCTGTTTTAACCTTGGAGTCAAAGAATTTTCACACAGTTTTATGTAAATAATGGCCAATGTTTATTTAACTGTCTTTTCTGGTTTTCATTCCTTTTGTGATAAGAGAAAGTTTGATGAGCATCCTTTTTCTCCAGTGGGATTGGGGAGGAAGTGCCATGTCCTCCAATCCCTGGTGGAGCTGAGCATCCTATAAAGTATGAGAAATGTAAATAAAGTCTCTCTTTTCCCTCTTTCTGCTGAACCTAGCAGGTGTGAGCGTGTCCTTTATTGTGCTGGGGCTTTCATGAGGCTTCCCTTTCCCTGAAGGAGAGTTTGGGACTCAGCTCTGAGCATCATATGCCCTCTTGTACATCAAGGTTGCAGCTTGGCTGATGTAATTATGGAAAATTATGTTTTTTAAGCCATGTGAGCTTTTTTATCATCTATAATTGTTTTCCTTTTGGGTTGAAATTGATTTTTAATTATTATTATGATGATGATGTAAGTAACCAGGATGTTCTGCAATGGGTCAAGATGTGAAAATATTTGTTTTTGGGAGAGATGTGGATATGGCACATGGGTTTGTTCCTTTTGAAGGCTCCTGCTGTAAATTGGTGGCTCCACTTTTGACAGTTTCCTTTGCAGAGCAGGCAAGCACAGAAGGAGGTTGAGGATAAATATTTTATTGCTTGCCTTGCAGTACTGCCTGGAAGCTCACGCTGCATTTGGGATCCCTTAGCACTAAGCGGGTCCAGAAATTGGAATTTTCTGCCTCAAAAAACTTGCAGCGCAAATAGCTAGGACTAAGAATGGGCAGAAGAAAGGTGAAGTTTCCTTGTGATATTTGCATTGTTTCTCAGTTGCTATGAATCATCATCCACCTGGATCTGTGTCCCATGAGGAGCCTGCACAAGGAGAATCAAGCTCATTAAATCCATATCTTAATTCAAACTTGTTGGTTTTTTTTTTTTCCCCTCTCCTCTTGGCTTCTCTTGATCAGCTTTGAGTTTCCTTGGGTGGTTATTGCTGTGTGTGGTGGCCAAAATATCCCACACCTGCCGTGGTCACTTACTCACAGCTGGTGGTTGTCACCACAGGGTTGGAGCAGTGAAGAAAGGTGACAAAATATGAAATGCTGCTTGTGTGCACGGCTGGATTTCGGCTCAGGGGGCTCTCTGTACCCCATGAGGGGGTTTGCTTTCACCCGTGTGCCTCTGATTTAGATTCAGGCAGGCAGGGTTCTGTTGCCCTGGTTTTTGCTAAAGCCTTCTGTTTTTAACCTTGGAGTCAGATTCTTTCTCACAGTTTCATGTAAATAATGGCCAGTGTTTACTTAACGGTATTTTCTGTTTTTCATTCCTTTTGTGATAAGAGAACTTTGATGAGCATCTTTTTTCTCCAGTGGGATTGAGAAGGAAGTGCCATGTCCTCCAATCCCTTGTGGAGTTGGGAATTGTATAAGAATGTGACATATGTCAATAATAAAGTCTTTTCCCCTCCTTTCTGCTGAACCTGGCAGGTGTGAGAGCGTCTTTATTGTGTCCTCCCAGACACAGAGTTCCTTAAACAGCATCATTTACACCTGCAAGGTCAGAAGAGATTTGCTGAAGCACAGGAGCCAGCCTAGGATTAACATTTAGGTTGGTGGGAAATGGAGGTGATTTGAGTTATTGCCCTTGCCTGGTGAATTTTAGAGAAGGTAATTACAGGCATAAAAGAGAGAAGATTTTGTAGCCAACCCATAAATTTGTCAGCTGTGTACGAAAGTGGGATATGATGCACTTGTCAGGTTCTGCAGGGGTGTCTTCTGCAACCCAGATTTGGCACAGCATCCCTTAAACCTCAGACAAGGTGAGACCTCAGCAGTGACAGCCTTAAAATCTGCGGATGAGAGGCTCTAGCAGCAAACTGCAGGCTAAAAATAAATCACTTTAAAGCCCCTACGGCACAGGAGAGGCTCCTTTCCTTTCTGCCTTCTGCTCCTCGTGGCTTTTTTCACCTGATTTTTATGCTCACATCCCCCAGTACCTGGGATTTGCCCTCCTTGTGCAAGAACAAACGGAAGCATGGGTGCTTCCAGAGGTTTAGGGGTCAAGGAGAATACCTGTAACTTTATTGGATGCAAGTGTCACTTCTAAATTTCACTGGGAGCTCCTTTCCAGATTTCAGGGCGCTGCTCTGAAGCGTTTAGCTCAGCTCCAAAATGCCTGGGTGCACTCCAAACCAGAGCTGGCTGAAAAAGGTCCTAAAAGAAATAAATAAGAAATTTCGAATTGCTTCTTCCCAGATAGGTTTGGATGGCTGATTTTTTTTTTTCCCCCCAGAAAATAAAGGATTTTTTTTTTTCCAGTGACAGGATTCAAAACGCGACATCATTTCAGGTTGTGCATTTTTCTGTGAGGGATGAAGAGAGATCCCATCCTGACCTCCAAATGTCAAATACCTGGAACAAGCTGCTTCCAACCGAGGCACGAGGCAAGCAGTTCTTGTTAAAATAAATCAATAAAATACCACCACCCCCAAAATTTCAGGAAAATGGTCAGGTATTAAGTGCCTTTGGGATGATTGGGATCCATTAATGGATGGCTTGTGGCATCAAGAGGAGATGGGAAGGTTAATTACTCAGTTAGGAACTATTTGTCCACTTTGGGAACTCAGGGCTTTTAACAACAAATTCCAGGAGGAGAAAATATTCACTTTGTACCTTAATTCATCATCAGCTTAAAACTTGTCTGAGGTTTATGAGCCTGATCCAAGTTTTGGACGGATCTGGGATGGGTTTCAAGGGAGCTGCAGGAGTTTCATGACATTGGCTGTGCCCTGAAAGGCTCCTGCAGAACCAGAGGGAAGGGACCAGTCACTGTAACCCTCACAAAGTGCTAGAGATGCCTCTTCTGTCCAGACTCCTGTGGTTTTTGGTGATTTCAGACCAAAACAATGCAGACCCCAGCGAATTTGGTCACGTGTCTCCAGCCCCTCAATCTGGAAAATGGAAATCAAGGTGGAATTAAAACACGCCGTGTTTTTCCTCCCCCCAAACAAGGTGATGGATGGGTTTCAATTAATCAATATCAACCATCTTTCCTATATAGCTTTGTTAGAGGCTTCTGGTGCTGACGAGATTGTTTGTTTGTTTATTTCCTTTGTGGAATGTGCTGGCTGCTTTCAGATGAAAGTGTTAAATGTGTTCTGTACATCACCTGGGGAGGCGTTTGAGGTCGCAGCCTCTTTCAGGAGGATGCTGTGGCACTACTTGACACCAGGCTTTGCCTGGCCCATCTGGCTTCTCAGACATGATTTCATGCATTTAAATCTCCCATCAGTTTGTGCTCCCAAGGAGGGAGGGGAGCAGCCTGGATCTGCCCTGGAAGCAGCAGCAGCAGCAGATGTGGTGATGCCTTCTCCAGCCACCCAGAAACAGAGACCAGACAGGAGTAAGGGGATAAAGGCAGGGATTTATTTGAAGGCCTTCAAGGCACACCCTGGGGAGCCAGAGGCTGCTTCCATCAAATGGACCCCAAGGTGGACCACAGGTCACGAGTTCTTGACACTGTTCTAGGTTTGGTCCATTTGCATCTCAGCATAAATTCACCAATTAAAACTTCAGCTCTCTTCAATTTCTCCACCTCTCTCATGGTCCCAGTTTACACCTTTGGGCCTAGGCCAGCCCGAGTGTCCTTGAACAGCTCAGAGAGGCTTTGTTGTGTCTGTCTGGCCTAAGAGAGCAGCTCACGAGCTCCAAGGAACTTCAGAGTCACACACTGGGCAGTGCAGGATTTGAAAAATATAGAAATTAAAACCTAAGGCATCAGTGGCACAGCTGTGCCATGGGGGTGAACAACTCCAGCACCACACGGGGAAAAGCCAAGTGCCAGTGGCCTTCCCTGGGTGCTTGTGCTCCTCACAGCCACCTTCATCCTGCTGTCCTGTTTATTGCTAAGCCTTCTGTTCTAACCTTGGAGTCAGAGAATTTTCACACAGTTTCATGTAAATAATGGCCGATGTTTATTTAACTCTCTTTTCTGTTTTCATTCCTTTTGTGATAAGAGAAAGTTTGATGAGCATCCTTTTTCTCCAGTGGGATTGAGGAGGAAGTGCCATGTCCTCCAATCCCTTGTGGAATTGAGAATTCTATAAAGTATGAGAAATGTAAATAAAGCCTCTCTTTTCCCTCCTTTCTGCTGAACCTAGCAGGTGTGATCGTGTCCTTTATTGTGCTTTTACCATCCACATCCTGCAGCATCCCTTCCTTCTCCCACCCCTGAAACTTCTTTCCCAGCCTCCCAGGAGGGTGTCAAACTCATGGCATGGGTGGCAGGGTTGGTATCCCCTCCACACTCCTCTCTGCAGCTCCAGTGGGTAAAACAGTATTTTTGGAATAAAAATCAACAAAGTGAGATTTTTTTTTTCTATGTTGTTTTCGTGTGGCTGTTGAAACCAGAGCTCAGAAAGATCAGTCATAATTTGACTCCTTCAGTGCAGTGATATTCCTCACAAAACCCTGAAGGTAGGAATAAAAAATAGGATAGCAGGAAAACACAGGAGCTTTAAATTTACAGGCACTAAACCTTGGCAAATCAGACACCTGGAGGGGAAAGGACTGCATTTGGGAAGTGTGAAACTGCCTGAATATTGGTGTTTCCTTTCAAGGTGCTTGTAAATAACGTGCTGCTCGTGACTGGAACCCTGATGGAGAGAGGAGAGAGGTTTTCTTCTGATGCTGAGCACTGCTTTAGGCCCACGTGTTCACACCTGTGTGGCTTTTCCTGGGGCTTTTTTNGTATTAAAGGTCAGTTTTCAACGAACTTTAATAGATATTTAGTTAGGTATATCTATCTATATATATTTCATTTCGCCTCCCCACTGCCACGGGCTTCAGGGGCTGCACTGGCATTCCTGTCCCACCTTTCCTAAGCCCTGACAGGACGTGGCTCATCCAAGGGCAGCACGGGGCCTTTTGGCCAGCGTTTCCATCCTCGTGGTCACCCCTGTCCCGTTTGGGCCCTGTTTGGTTCAGAAACGCAGCAGGTCAGGTTTAATGGCAGTTTTGGGGAGGATATCAACAACCACCTTCCCCTCACTCCCAGAGGGGTTAATTCAGCTTTCCCTGCCCTCTTAGCCAGTGGATCCTGATTTTTCCTGCCTGGTGGGTGCTGCTTTGGGGCACCACGGGGCATGGTGGGACAGAGCCACTCGATACGGACACGGGTTGTCCTTGCAGCAGGGTTTGTTTTGGATTTGCCTGTGTCTGCTATTGCTCTCCGTGGGCCTGCTGAGTGAAACAGTAGGAAGGATTTATTGAGACCTTTTTGGAAAAGAGTTTGATGCTGTGCTTGCTGCTTGTTGGATTTTCAGTTTGGAAGGATGCAGTGTGTGTCTGGGAAAACACAATAAAGAGGCTCTCACACCTGCCAGGTTCAGCAGAAAGGAGGGGAAAGATCCTTTATTATTTACATATGTCACATTTTATACAATTCTCAACTGCACAAGGGATTGAAGGACATGTCACTTCCTCCTCAATCCCACAGGAGAAAAAGGAGGCTCATTAAACTTCTCTTATCACAAAAGGAATGAAAAACAGAAAATACCATTAAGTAAACATTGGCCATTATTTACATGACACTGTGTGAGAAAGAATTCTGACTTCAAAGTTAAAACAGAAGGCTTTAGCCAAAAACAGGGCAACAGCAGTAAGAGTGGGGAGCTGCTGTGTGGCTGAGATGTTGGGGAAGCCTCTTGGAAAAGGTGGGGGGAAAGGGTGTGAGCTCCAGACTCGGTTTTGGGGCCCTCAGGCTTGAGAGTGAGTGGACAGGAGAGCACCCATTTCATGTTGGGGCGAAGTTTGGCTTTAATTTGTCCCCTGCAGCCCTGAGGGTGCATCACTGAGCTCAGAGTTTCTGTGCCCCTGCTGCCTTTCCTCTGCTGCACAGTTACAAGTGTCGGATTTGCGGGTTGGCAAGGTTTTGTTTCTAGGGACTAACAAAACCTTCTAAAGAACCGTATTTATTATGGACATTAGTTATGATCTCAGGAACTGGTAGCGTGGAGTCCTGCATTTCATGTATAAAGATATCCCCAAGTGTTTGAGCTGCTGCACTGCACTCCCTGTGCCAGCTCCCAAAGTTTCAAAATACTTCACAGCTTTTCCCCTGAGCTTTAGTTGTGTTTTGGTCTGTGTCTGGGAAAACACAATGAAGAGGCTCTCACACCTGCCAGGTTCAGCAGAAAGGAGGGGAAAGACTCTTTATTTACAGATGTCACACTCTTATACAATTCCCAGCTCTCCCAGGGATTGGAGGACATGGCACTTCCTTCTCAATCCCACTGGAGAAAAAAGATGCTCATCAAAGTTCTCTTATCACAAAAGGAATGAAAACCAGAAAATACCGTTAAGTAAACATTGGCCATTATTTACATGAAACTGTGAGAAAAAAATCTGACTCCAAAGTTAAAAACAGAAAGCTTAGCAAAAACCAGGGCAACATTGGTCTCTCTGCCTTATCAAGAAGGAAGCTTTGTTTTGCTCGACTGCTCCGTACAGAATGTGTAAATACCTGGACATAGACTGAAAGGGCCCAAAGGTACCCTCTGTAGATCAGGCACCTTGGTGGCCACTGCCTGTGGCTTCTGGGTCACTCAGGTCAGCCCATTTGCCAGGACTGGGGTGCTCATTTGTATGACTCAAGCATCCTCAGGACTGGTTTGTGCTTCATGTCCCAAACCCACATGGCTTTGCTTGTTTCTTGGGTTTAGGCAACTCTGAAGCAAGGTGGCAAAAGCTCTATGGAGCTGACCAGAGCATGAATTGATAGAGGGATGCCTCAGAGGTGGCCTCTCCCAGGGCTTTCAGCCATAATTATTCAAGTAGCACACTGAGGGTTTCTGAGCGTGCTTCACGGTGAAGTGGGGTGGGAAGGCGTGGGGAGAAACACTCGCAAGTGGAGAGAAAAGTGCAGGAGCAGTGGAGAGCAGGTCCCGTCGGGGTAAAGCCAAGACCTTTAACGTGCTGGTGTGGGCTCCCCAGTGCCACCTCTTGGGTGGAAGGAGGCTTTCGGGAGAGTTTGTGCACGTCAGCCACCGACTTCTGCTTTTGGTGAAGGGAGAAGCGGGCAGCGGGGGCTGCGGAGCTGACCCCGGGTTTGTCAGAGGCTGCAGCCGTCTGGACGTGGTGAGTTGTCACCTGTCACCCTCCCCTTTGGAAGGTTGGCTTGTGGAAATCAAGTCTGATTCTGAACCAGCTCGAGGGAAAAGCAGAGGGCCCGGGAGGGACTCGAGGGGAGAGGTTGGCCACGACGGGTTTGTGTTGCCCGGGGTGGGAGAACTCAGCGGGGACCCTAAACCTGGCTCATGGGGATGCCGGCAGCTCCGGCAAAGCCCAACCCCCTGCTCCGCGGCGTGCTCTCTCCCAGAAACAGGAGCATGAAATGATGAAGGGGAATTTCAGAACAATGAAGGGAAATCCTTTGCCTCCCGTACAGCCCGGCCTGGGAAATCCACCACGACAAGAAGTTGCAGCCTCAAACGCTGCTGGTGGCGTTTCGAGGGAGTCAGCTTCATAACCAACAAAAGGGTTGAAGTTATTTGTCCAGGACTTGATTTCGACGGGAATTAAGTGCGGGGCTCCGCAGTGCGGGAGCGGGGGGGCCGTGCCCGCCGGGTGCGCGGGATGCGGTGCCAGGGCACCTCGGCGGCGGCTGCGGGCGGTGGGCACGGGGGGGTCCTGCTCGCCCGAGATGCAGCAGGAAAAATAAAGCAAAACGAAGCGTAATTTTAAATATTATTATTTTTATTGTTATTATTANTCCGGCGCCCTGCTGCTGCTGCTGGGCTTGGGGCTGGTCCCGCTCCCCCCGGCCGGCTCGCTGCCCCTCGCTTCCCCACGGCGTCTTCCTCCGCCTCCCCCTCCTCCTCCTCCGTCCCGAAGCCGTCTGGGCCGCCCTTCCTCGCCTCCGGCCGCGGGACACGG